>JAXQQM020074411.1:0-125466 GCA_034641835.2 Pinus albicaulis
TACACTTCACTTCTATTGATTACTTCTAGTATGAAATCAACTTATTTTCCTTTGGGAAGATATCTCCTACATTTGCAGTAATTAACTGAGGTTGTGTTTGTTCAACTATAATTTTTGAGGGGCCACCTCCAGCTCTAGATGATCCAATTATTGACTTTGGTCAAGAGGGATTGAAAGAAATCTCCCTTGATGCCATTTTACTGCAAAACTATATATCTACATAATAATAAGTGAAATCACAAAAAAATAACGATTTCATATGTAAACAAAAAATTAAAAAAACACTAGAAACATGTACATTTCCCCTAATGTGTAGTGTGCTTTTACGTTCATCAAAAATACAAAAATAGATAAACCATTTCTTATTTTTCGGTTTTTACATTTTCTCCCCAACCCCCCACGCCGTCGGGGGGGGCTGTGTCTGGGTGGGCACCCACACTAGACCCCCCGGCAGCCACGGGGGGCAATTCTCAAAATTAACCATCCCTGCTTGCCAGGGGGTTCAGTGGGGGCGTGCCCAGGCGGTGTGCCATGGGTGGGCAGGAGGGGCCGATTGTGGGTCAGGTCGTGCATTCAGGTGGGTCGAGGTCAGGTCATGCATTTGGGCACGTAGGGTTGGGTTGTGCGTTTAGGCGGGTCACAATGGGGTCATGCATTTGGGTGGATCTCGTCGGGTTGTTCGTTTAGGCTGGTTGGGGTCGGGTCATGCGTTTTGGTCGCATGTTAGGGCGGGTTGGGGTTTGGTCATGCGTTCGGGTGGGTTGGGTCCGGTCGCGTGCTCGGACGGGTTGGGTCGTGAATTCGAAAGGGTCGGGTCATGCGTTCGGGAGGGTCGGGTCGAGTCATGTGCTTGAGCAAGTTAGGTTGTGCATTCGGGCAGGTTGGGTTGTGTCATGCATTCGGGTGAGTCGGGTCAGGCATTCAAGGGGTCGGGTAGGGTCGTGCATTTAGGTCGTTCAGGTTAGGTCGGGTTATGCTGGGCTTGGGCGACCGCCTCCCTGTTTGCGTGCCCACTCGTAACACAACGACACATGCCCTGAACACACAACCCGAACTACCTGAACACATGACATGTCTCAACCCTCCCAAATGCACGACCTGACCCATTCAAGTGCATGACCTGACCCAACCTGCCCGAATGCACGATTCGACCTAGGTGAATCAGCCCCCTTGGGTTCGGGTGGGTCAGGTCGTGCGTTGAGGCAATTCAGGTTGTGTCATGCTTTCAGGGGGGTCGGGTCATGCGTTTTGGGGGGTTAGGCTACCTGACAAGGGGCCAATTATCATAATTGGCCACTTACCAGGTAGGGGAGTCAATTCTTAGAATCACCCCCCTACTATGAAAGGGGGCCGATTATAGGAATCACCCCTTAGGTCGGGTAATGCGTTTGGGCGGGTGAGGTTGGGTCATGCGCTCATGTGTGTCGGGTCGTGTGTTTGGGGGGGGTGGGTTTGGGTAGTGTGTTTGGGGGGTGCCCACCTGGGCCTCGCACGACCCAACGCAACCCGAACACATGACCCGAACCGACTCGCTTGAATGCATGACCTGACCTGCCCGAGCACATGACCTGACCTGATCGAATGCACACATGGCTGTGTTGCGGGTGGGCACACCTGAACGAGCCCCGTGAAGCCCACCCAAACAAATCGACCCCCTTGTTAGGCACCTAAAGCCCCCCAAATGCATGACATGAACCGCACAAACGCACGACACGACTTGACACGCCTGAATGCACGAGACGACCAAACCTACCGAAACGCATGACCCAACCCACCCGAGCACACAACCTGACCCTACTCGAACAAGGAGTCGATTTTGAGAATCGTTCCCCTACTAGGCAGAGGGGCGATTCTCAGAATCACCCCCCTACCTAGTAGCGAGTGGATTCTGAGAATCGACCTCCTTGCCAGGCAGCCCGACCCTCCTGAATGCACAACCCAACCCGCCGAAACACACGACATGACCCGACGTGCCCAAATGCATGACCCGACCCGCCCAAGCGTGTGACTTGAACTGACCCACTGAACACACGACCCAACCTAGGGGGTTGATTCGAAGAATTTCCCCCCTACTTCGCAAGGGGGACGATTACGAGAACTAGCCCCCCTTGCTGCCAGGGGGCTCATTCTAAGAATGACCCCCCTTCCAGGAAGGGGAGCTGATTATGAGAATCACCCCCCCTTCCTGCCAGGGGGGCGATTTTTAGATTCGGATCTCATACCTACTTGGGGGGTGATTCTGACAATCAGAAGTCGTTCCAGGCAACCTGACCGTCGCGAATGCACGACTCGACCTACCTAAATGCAGGACACAACTCGACCTCCCTGAATGCTCGACCCAACCTGCCCGAACGCATGACCTAACCCAGGGGGGTCGATTATGAGAATCAACCCCCCTGACTGGAAGGGGGGTCGATTTTGAGTATGAGCCCCCTTACCAAGTAGTCCAACCCACCCAAACGTATGACACGACCCGAACTCCCTAAATGCACCACCCAACCTGCCTGAATGCATGACTCGACTCGCCTGAACGCATGACCCAACGTAGGGTGTTGATTCGAAGAATCACCCCCCTTTCCCGAAAGGGGGACGATTATGAGAATATCCCCCATTCTTGGCAAGGGGGGCGATTCTGAGAATATCCCCCCATTCCTAGCAAGGGGGGTGATTCTGAGAATCACCCCCACTGCCTGCTAGGGGGATGATTATTAGAATCGACTCCCCTGCATACTAGTGGGGTGATTTTAATCCCTTGTCTGCTGGGGGTGATTACGAGAATTAGAACCCTTTCTAGGAAACCTGAACCCTATGAACGAACGACTCGACCTACTTAAATGCATGACGCAACCTGACCTTAAATGCATGATGCAACCTGACCCCCTTGAATTCTCGACCCAAATCGTTTGAAACCATGACCCGACCCAGGGAGGCCAATTATGAGAATCGGTCCCCCTGACTGGAAGGTCGGTCGATTCTGAGTGTCGACCCCCCTTCCTGCGAGGGGGCGGATTTTGAGAATCGACCGTCTTCCCGGGGGGCGATTGGTAGAAGTGCCTCCCTACTTGTCAGGGGGGGGGGGATTCTCAGAATCTTCCCCAATGCCCACTAGGGGGTCGATTATGAGAATCATCCCCCTCTATGGAAACTCAACCTGCTTGAATGCATGACACAACCCGACCCCCCTGAACGCTTGACTCGACCCGCCCGAATGCACAACCCTACCTAGGGGGGCCGATTATGAGAATCAATCCCCCTGACTAGAAGGGGGGTCAATTTTGAGTATTGGTCTCCCTTCCGGCTAGGGGGACGATCATGAGAATCGACCCTCTGCTAGGGAGGGGCAGAAATTCTCAGAAGCTGTTGGGTATGTGTTATATTCTTTCCATGACTAGCCCACGCGCTGTATGTTGCGTCGGACGCAGCAGGGGGGTCACAAGGGGTGAGGTAGCCCCCACTGTTGGGGTTCGGGGCAGAGCCTCAGCAAAAAATGTTTTGGTGTGCGGACCCACTCATAGGCGGACCCACCCATGTTTTGTGCATGATTTTGCACATGGTTTTGGGGTACGATGGTTTTCGGCCCCTGTTATTTTATAGATCCGATCAAGGGAACTACGATTATGTTCTAATCTAGGGTTAACGGATTGGGGTTTATGTATGATTCAGCATGTATATATATGTGTTGTAACACTAAAAGAAATATAATGAAAAATCAAGCTGGTCATCCCGATTTGGGATCCAGGGGATAATCTCTGTGTTTATCTGTTTTATGTTTTATGCCCTCGCTATTGTTTATTTTCTGTTATAAGATTCATGTGTAGATAATTTCTGTTCAGGGTTAAAACCTACATTTGGTATCAGAGTTGTTTCAGCTTCAAGGGGACGCCTCTGCTGCTGAGGATTTTTTGCTTGGGCCTGAGGTAGACCCTGTTCAGTGGGAGATCTGCGGGATCGATTTTTTGCGGTGAAAGAAGATTGCGATTGACAGAAAGATAGAGATCAAGAAATTTAATGGTTAGAGTTTTGATTTGTGGAAGCTCAAGATGGAGGATCTGCTGGTGGATAAATATCAGTGGATCACGGTAGATCCGAGTTGAAAGCTTGATAAGCAATGTCGTCCCCGTTAGGCTTGAAGAAAGCTGGATCGGAAGGCTAAGAGCACAATGCGATTTGTGTCTGGATGAGTATTGTTGAATGTATGGGAAGCTGAAGGATTTGTGGGAAAAACTTGGGACTTTGTACCAATCTGAAGTCTCTGGTGAATAAGTTGTTCCTGGCGGAAAAAGATCACCAACACAGTTGTGAAGGATGGGGGAACTCGGTGACGAGCATCCCAGACGCCTTGAAATGCTATGGTAAATCGGTATCCTTGTTGATAAACAAAATCTCGGATGAAGATAAGTGCATCAGTTTGTTGTGTTCTCTACCAGATTCGTGGGACAGTCTGGTTATTGCAATAGGTAGCAATACAACTACCTTGAATTTTGATGACATTGTCTCAGCCTTGCTGTCGGAGGAAATGAGACGGAGAAATATGGAGGGCCAGAATGGAGATGCCTTATCTGTACGAGGAAGGTCACAAAACAAAAAAAAGAATAAGGTTTCGAGTGGGAGATCCAAATCTAGAGGGAGATCTAAATCTCCTGGAAATTTTGTAAAGGTATGCTGGAAATGTGGAAAGGAAGGGCACTACAAAAAGGACTGCAGATCTAAAGCTCTTGAGAAAGGAAAGGGATCTGATGATGCTCCTTCTACAGAGGGAAAAACCACCTCGGATGAAGGTGGGGATGTGTATTTGGCTTCTTCTTCAAATACACATGTAGATCATGAGTCGTGGTTGATTGACTTAGGTGCATCCTTTCCCTTCACTCCCCATAGGGAGTGGGTCTGCGAGTATGATAAATATGATGGTGGTGATGTCTTCCTAGGGGATGATAGGAAAGCCAGAATCGTTGGACGTGGAAAGGTCAAGCTGAAGCTGCAAGGTGGAAGGATTAGAACACTTCCTGGTGTTCTGCAGATTCCTGCATTGGCTAGAAATCTGATTTTTGTAAGAAAGATGGATGATGCAGGTGTAAAAACAGTGTTCGAGAAAGATGCCTGCAAGATGGTTCGGGGAGCATTGGTATTAATGCGGGGAGTTCGGACTGGAACTCTGTACAAGCTACAAGGTAGTACTGTCATTGATTGGTGTAACAGTTATGTGGTTCCTGAAAATGGAGCGGAAAGCTTAGCTGTCTCTGGAGAAAAGACCATGCTATGGCATCAAAGGCTTGGACATATTGGAGAGAAGGGCCTTCGGATACTACATAGAAATGGTATGGTAGAAGGTATGTCTAATTTCTCTCTGGATTTTGATTTATGTGAACATTGTGTATATGGGAAGCAGAATCGGGTGAGTTTTCCTTCTGGTGCTAAGAGGGCGAACAAGATATTAGAACTTGTGCACAGTGATGTGTTTGGACCTGTGTCAGTTCCATCACTGGGAAAGTCTGTGTACTATGTTTCATTCATAGATGACTTCTCAAGGAATATATGGATATATTTCTTGAGGAAGAAATCTGAAGTCTTTGACAAATTTAAAGAATTTAAGGCTCTGGTGGAAAACCAGACAGAGAAGAAGATAAAGGCATTGAGGACAGATAATGGTGGGGAGTTCTGCAAGAAGGAATTTGAAGAGTTCTGTAAGAAGTGTGGTATAGCACGGCAGAGGACTACTCCATACACACCTCAGCAAAATGGAGTTGCAGAAAGAATGAACAGAACACTGATGGAAAAGGCAAGAAGCATGCTCAGTGGTACCGGGTTAGGACAAGAATTCTGGGCAGAGGCAGTGGAGACTGCATGTTACTTAGTTAATAGATCACCTTCATCGGCGTTGGAGGATAAGACTCCACATGAGGTATGGACTGGTAAGAAACCCTCTCTTTCACATCTAAGGGTATTTGGATGTGATGCATATGTACATGTTCCAAAGGAGAAAGGGACCAAGTTGGATAATAAATCTGAAAGGTGCATCTTTATTGGGTATAAGGATGGTTTAAAGGGTTACAAGATTTGGAACCCAGAAACAAGGAAGGTTGTGTACAGTCGATATGTGGTGTTTAGAGAGGTGAAAAATGTTGTTACACATGAAGTCCTACCAAAGGAACCTGAGGAGATAGAGTTTAAGCTAAAGGAGGATGAATCAGACTCTACAACAGAAGAAGACTCAGAAGAGGAAGAGCCACAAACTCCAGCTGTGAGAAGATCAACTCGGGAAAGAAGGCAACCAGAAAGTTATAGTCCATCTATTTTTTGTTCAGGTTTTGCCTTAACTATAACTGATGATGATCCCAGAACTGTCAGGGAGGAAGTAGATTCAGAGGATGGAAAACTTTGGAAGGAGGTCATGGTTGATGAGATGGCATCCTTGCACAAAAATGAGGCATGGGATCTGGTAGAGTTGCCGGCGGGAAGGAAGCCCATCAGGAGAAAATGAGTGTTTAAGAAGAAGATGAATGTAGAAGGCAAGGTGGAGAAATACAAAGCTCGGTTGGTAGCAAAAGGTTATTCCCAGGTGCCAGGAATTGATTTTGGTGATATTTTTTCTCCTATTGCCAAAGTTACTTCTATTAGATTACTTTTATCTGTTGCTACTGCATTTGATTTTGAGATAGAATAGATGGATGTGAAGACAACATTTCTTCACGAGGATCTAGAAGAGGATATCTACATGAAGCAACCTGAAGGCTTTATGGTGAAGGGTAAGAAAGAACTGGTATGCAGGTTGAAGAAGTCTCTGTATGGGTTAAAACAGTCACCAAGGATGTGGTATCAGAAATTTGATACCTATATACGGGGACTTGGATTCACCAGAAGCAAGGAGGATCACTGTGGTTATTTTAAATTAATTGGTGACTGTGTTATTTATTTGGTCTTGTATGTGAATGATATGTTGTTGATTGGAAATGACAAAGAAATTATCCAAGATTTGAAGACCCAACTGTTCTCCAAATTCGACATGAAGGATCTTGGTGCTGCAAACTATATTTTGGGCATGGAAATTAAAAGAGATCGGGCAAAGAGGAAGCTCTGGTTAAACCAGAGGAAGTATGTCGAGACTATATTGCAGAGGTTCAATATGCAGGATAGTAAACCGGTGAAGGTTCCTATTCCTGTAGGTGTAAAGCTGTCTGCTGAACAGTGTCCCAAGACACAAGAAGAAGAGGAGTATATGTCCCGTGTTCCATATGAAAGTGCAGTGGGTAGCCTGATGTATGCAATGGTCTGTACTAGACCAGACATTGCACATGCAGTGGGAGTATTGAGCAGGTTTATGTCAAACCCCGGGAAGGAGCATTGGACAGTAGTGAAGCGGGTTTTCAGATATTTACGTGGCACTAGTGATTATGGCTTGTGCTACCAGGGAAGACCAGGATTGGAAAGAATGTTGGACATTAGTGGTTTTGTTGATGCAGACTGGGCTGGAGATCTGGACCAAAGAAGATCTACAAGTGGGTATGTGTTTAGCCTATTTGGAGGTGCAGTCAGTTGGATGAGTAAAAGACAGTCTGTAGTGGCTCTTTCAACTACAGAGGCGGAATACATAGCAGCCACTCATGCAAGCAAGGAAGCAGTTTGGTTGCAGAGATTGTGTTCAAGTATGGGGTTGGTACAGCAAGCTATAAGGATAGACTGTGATAGCAAAAGTGCAATTTTCTTGGCTAAGAACCCTGCTTATCATTCAAAGACAAAGCACATTGATGTTCAATATCACTTTGTTAGAGATATGGTTGAGGGTAAAAGGGTGTTGCTGGTAAAGGTGGACACTTTGAAGAATGTTGCAGATGCATTGACGAAGTCTGTGAGCACTCAGAAGTTCTCTTGGTGTAGAGAAACAATGGGTGTTGAAGAATTTTCCCAATGACTAAGCTCTCCTGTGGCCCCCTGTGGAAAGAAAACAACAAGTGGGAGAATTTTGGGTATGTGTTATATTCTTTCCACGACTAGCCCCACGCGCTGTACGTTGCACCAGGCGCAGCAGGGGGGAGGAAACCCCCACTGTTGGGGTTCGGGGCAGCGCCCCGGAAAAAATTGTTTTGGTGTGCGGACCCACTTATAGGTGGACCCACCCATGTTTTGTGCATGAATTTTCACATGGTTTTGGGGTACGATGGTTTTCGGCCCCTGGTATTTTGTAGATCCGGTCAAGGGAACTACGATTATGTTCTAATCCAGGGTTAATGGATTGGAGTTTATGTATGCTTCGACATGTATATATATGTGTTGTAACACTAAAAGGAATATAATGAAAAATCAAGCTGGTCGTCCTGATTTGGGATCCAGGTGATAATCTATGTGTTTATCTGTTTTATGTTTTATAATGTGTTTATCTGTTTTATGTTTTATGCTCTCGCTATTGTTTATTTTCTGTTATAAGATTCGTGTGTAGATAATTTCTGTTCAGGGTTAAAACCTACAGAAGTGCCCCTTGTGCCCGGTAGGGGGCCGAATCGGCCTCTATTCAGGGGGGGGTCTGATTCTCAGAATTGTCCCCTTGGCAGGTAGGGGGTGTGATTCTTAGAATCAGCCCCCCTCAGTCGGATTGTGCGTTTGGGCTTGTTGGGTCGGGTCGTGTTGTGCGTTTGCATGGGTTAGTTCATGCATTCGAGGGGGTCAGGATGGGTCGAGCTTTCGAGTCAGGTGGGGTCGTACAGGGCTCAGGTAGGTTCCCCCCAGTGGGCGTACCCGCCCACAACAAAGTGACACACGCCCTGAATGCATGACACGACCAGACCCACCCAAATGCATGACCCGACCAGACCCGCCCAAACGTGCGACCCAAACCAACCTGCCTCAACTCATGACCCGATCTATGGGGGGAGATTCTGAGAATCGGCCCCCATGGAAGGTAGGGGGGACGATTCTTAGAATTGGTCAACTCCGAGGTAGGGGGTTGATTCTGAGAATCAGCGCCTCTGCCTCGAAGGGGGCCAATTCTCGATCATCAGTATCGGCGTCGAGGCAGGCACGGGGCCGATTTTGAGAATCGACCCCCTTGGGTCGGGTCTTGCGTTTAGAAGGCATGGGTTAGGTTGTGCATTTGGGTGAGTTGGGTAATGTCTTGCATTTGGGTGGGTCAAGTTACCTGTTAGAATCAGTCCTGTTAGAGTCGGTATCTTCATCCCTCCGTCAGAGATCAAATCTCTTTTGTTGCATTTCATTTTAGGTGTCTCATTCAGTTCAGTCAGCTGCATTCCATTAGGAGCATGGATCATCTGACAGAAGGGTCTTTTCAATCATATCCCTCATGTCTTGTACCTGCTGGCCTAGTTCTGTCTATCGAAATCATTTACAGTCATTCACAGTCATGTTTGGTCTCTTGGTCAACAAAGAGTCATTTTAGGGTTTTTAGTCTCATTAGGTCTAGGGTTTCATTAATTTAGTCTTCAAAATGACTAATAATGTCAGCAGGCACATGAGGAAGTTCGAAATAAGTTTCATTGCAAAAATTTCATCGTCATAATGCTTGATAATGATTCTTCTTCAAAACTCTGTTTTGAAGCAAAATCGTCAATTTCATCTTTTGTAATAAATGTAATGTAATTTTAAAAGTTTTTAGTTGTGAAGTACTTCAGGCGCAACCCTAGTCACCTTTTCCAAATCCCATGCCAGCTATCCCTGCAAAGACAGAGAAGAAATTCATCATTTAGCTCAAAAATAAAAAAAGGAAACAAAAACAGAGTTTATGTGAAAAGTGTCAAAGTTTTCAGACCTTAGAAAGTGGGTTTTTTCAAATCAAAAATCAAAGTCTATGGCATAAAAGATATTATTGTGTTTCAATAATTCATTTGCATAGCCCATGTGGTGTAGAACAGTCGGTGATGGGGTGCACTGTTAAGGCACTCCGTTCTGTAAGGTCACCAGTTCGAAACCCATGGGTGGAATGGAAGGAGAAAAAAATGGGAAGATTAGGATTAGTCTAAACGAGCAAAAAAAAAAAAAATAAAAAAAAAAAATAATAATAATAATAACTCATTTGCATACCAAGAGTTAGCATTGAGCCAAGAAAATCGTGGAGGAGGGCGAAACAGTGTTGGAAGGCAAAACTGTGGTGAGATTGGCAGTCACGACGCACTTAGTGGAGGACGCGGCGAGTAAGCCAAGTGCAGCGCATAGGGCCGCTCACCTCCATGCAAATTTAAACTGGCGCGGCGCACACAATAGGCGCGGTGCACTGGGCCACTGTCGCGGCGCACAGGGCCGAAACACAAGATTTGTTGCCATCTCTCTCAAATTTCAAAACGAAACGGTCTCCTCTGCTCCAAGTAAGTTCAAGTCATCTTGCAATTGCCATTAATCAGTGCTTGGTGTTGTTTGAAAAGGGAATATGAGAGTTTGAATATCAAAACCATAAACCCTATCACCTTGTTAAAAATTGCTCCTTAGGGTTTTAAAATTGGTGTTTCAAAAGTAATTTTGGTGCCAAATACTCCATTCCCCGCTTGGTTATTCCCCCCTCTCACTGTTAATATTATCATTACAGTCCTCCCCTATTCCTTTATATCCCAAGTCACTCATTCCCATTATCCATATCCCTAAATCCTTTCATTTCCTATCATTATCCCTTTCCCACCTCACTTATAAAAATTCCCAAATCCCAAGAATCCCAAAAATTCAGTGGTTGTCCCTTGTCCCTAAGTTTTTCAAATTTTCAAAGGGAAAATTATCATTTGATTAAACCCCATTGTCCCCACTGCCCTATATCTCCTACAGTCCCTCTCCTTTGACATACATTTGGCATTAAAACAAAAACACCCAAATTCTCATTTTCCTCTCATACAAGCCAAACATAGACCTTGAAACACCATGGAGACAGACACTGATACATCATATGACAGAGATAGTGATTCTACCACTGAGCTACATGCACCAAGAAGGCCTCGTAAAGGTGGCAAACATGTGAGAGAAGAGCCCACCTCATTGACTCAATTGCAGGCTTGCCCACTTGCCATGGCATGTTTTCGAGAGCAGTCATGCTATAAGTATTGTGAGATGATTGCTAGGATTCGTCATCATCAAGAGTTGGCTCGTTTGTTTGTATTACATTTACATGATGGTCAGGTAACTCTTGCTGGTGTAAATTTCACTTTGACACCGGAAACCATCTCTCAGGCAACAGGAATACCGAATGTGGGTGAACAGTGGAACAAAAGACAGCAGGTGGACAGAGTGCATTATGAACCATACATCAGGCCTAGCTATGTGAGACAGCTCAGCAGAGTGTTCCCATTCTGGTTCCTAAAGGAATCCTATGTGCCTTTGATGAAACTTATTATCAGATACTTCAGTTGCGAGGGCCGGTTCTCACGCCTCTGTGCCTACCACATTAGGTTATTGATGCATTTCACTAGAGTGATGATGATGAACATTCCTTATTTCATGTGTCGGAATATCGAGAGAATGACCACTCTTGTGCAGAAGAAAACTCCCGAGCAGTAGTACAACATTATTTATCACTATGCACTCATCAAGATCGTGGTTGTACATCAGCTTGGATTGCAAGGCATTTCATGGGAGGATTTCATTTCCCGTGATTTCTTCACAGTTCCTCAGGTTCCTCAGGAGGTTGTTCATGAGCCAGGTGAACCTTCACATCAGCCTGAAGATCATGAGATAGAGCCTATCAGTGTGCCAATGTTTATTACTTATCAGAGAGGCACCAGAGTATTATTTGCAGCAGCCCGATGAGTACTATCTCCACCTGGGGTGGAAGGGGTCTCATTGCCGTCATCAGCAGCATAGGTACAGGTACAGGACAGAGGTAAGAGGCCCATGCAGGATGAGGGCCCTTCAGGAGGCCAGGATACTGATTTCATATTAATTGATGAGGATTTGAGCTCTCCAAGCTCAAAGTTGAGAGAGACCATTCAGGAGCAGAAAGCTGAGATCGAAACATTGACCGTCAAATTTCAAAGAGCCCAATGGATCATAAAATACTTGGAGCAGTGGAACAAACAGTTGTAGGATCAACAAACAATCATGGAGTTGCAAAACATCCGTGAGAACCGACAAGCTGCCCGAAGAAGCCAAACCGAGATGACACCCATTGAGCGGGAGATTGAGGCTGATAGAGAGACTTGGCTTGAGAGGGTCAACATTCATCTTGAGAAGCTGTTGGAGAAGGAAAACAAGGAAAAGAACATGCTCAGACACATGAAGAACCATTATTGGGCGCGAAATCATGTTTGCAAAGCGAGGATCAAAATCCTGAAGGCAAAACTAAAGAGGGCACTAAAGTGTCGCAAAAGGCATGATAGACTCCAAATTTTGGCCGAAGGTTCTTTGGCCCAGCATAGCGCTTGATGATGTACCTTCAGCCCAAATTTCAATAAATTTGGGAAACGTTTTGTCAATTTTGAATTTTTTGGCCTAAACACAGATTTTCCTACCCGACGCGTAGCGCCACTTGGCGCGCGCTTATAATTGGCAGCTCTTCTGGAGGAAAACTTTGCATTTCTAGATTTTTCATCAAAATTTATGCATGCCTATGGATTACCTAAGGATTTTGACAAGTTTTGGGTTGCCTAAAGGGTCAAAAACACCCTAAAAATGGCCTTTCTGCCACTTTTTTCACACACAGGAAGCAATGTTGGGAGATTGGACTTTTGGAGGGGAAATGGCAACTAAATCTAGAAATTCTACTTGGGTTGGAAAGTAGACAGGCAGGGATTTCCAATGAGCTATCCTGCACTCAATTTGGACTTCGGGAAGGCCCTCAAAATAAGCCTCAAATTTGTGCTACGCATAGAGATTTCAGGCGCGGCGCATTGGGAAATTTGGCCTATTTTTCACTCAGCAACTCAGATTTTCGCCTAGTTTTGGCTAGTTTGACTTTTTCATGTAACTCTTGATGTAACTTGATGTAATTTCATGACTTGGATGTAATTTTGGCACATTTTTACTCATTCTAGTAGATTCATTCACCAAAAAGTGAAATGTAAGTGAATGAATCAGTTTCCTATCATATAGAGGCAAGTTGTTTCATTGCCTATTTTCCAGCTCTTAGTTTAGGTATGGTTGAAACAGCTCCTAGAATGATGAGATCGACCCCTAGAGGCATGGGAAGGAGTTATTATTGTCTATACCATGTAGTTCTTCAGTCATTTTCAGGGTTGGACTCTTGGGATTGCTTGGCACTTCATTATACATTTCATCTCTGCAATTTTGGCAAAGGAATAGACTAGGGTTTGCAGCACTCTTTGGGATCCATGTGGCTCTGTGTTTTGATGGTGTGTTTCTCTATGTGACTGTAAGTTCATTGATGTTTATGTGTATCATTTCCCTTCTCCTTTCTTCTTAAATTAAGCAAACAAGTTATAAAGGTGGAATTCATTAGATTGCTTTGCTCTGCCTTCAGTTTTGTTTAATTTTCCATGTTTTCATCTGTTTGAAGAGGATTCTTGAAAGCCTCTTGCCCTCTTCATTTCATCACTGGTCTGAACTATCCATTCATTCAATCTAAAGCATCAAAACAATTTCCTTCCTTGCCCCATTCAGAACTCTGCAAAAACTAGGCCTCAACCCCGAACCCAAAACTGCCTTTCCCTTTGATTCCAACAAAACCCCCAAAATCAAAATCAAAATCCTTCACCTATATACCTAGCCTAAAATTAACCTTTATTTCAAGTCATATCAAGCCCTATTGATTATTTTTGCTGAAATTGACCTGGAGAGAGCCCTCTCCTGATCTGGTAGGGCTAGCTACCAGACTGAGCGTGGTTTGATGTTACCCTGAACTCTGCCTTCCTTCAGCCTGAGGTAGATTTAGGCAATAACAGGTCCCTCTGGGTTGGGTCATGCGTTCGGGTGGTTCAGATTAGGTCGTGCGTTCGGGGAGGTCGGGTCATGCATTCGGACGATTCAGGTCGTGTGCTCGGGGAGGTTGGGTCATGTATTTGGGCGATTCAGGTCGTGTTGTGCATTCGAAGGGGTCGGGTCATGCATTCTGGGTGGTCGAGCTTCCTAGTAGGGGGTCAATTCTCAGAATCAGTCCCCCACTGGGAAAGGGCCTTGTAGTGGGTCAATTCTCATCAACTCCCATGGTTCGATTCGGGTCGTGTATTTGGGCGGGTCAGCTCGTGCAACGCGTTCAGGCAGGTCAGATCATGCATTTAGGGGGGTTGGGCCAGACAAGGGGGTCGATTATAGAAATCGGCTCCCCTAGGTTAGGTCGTACGTTCAGGTGTGTCAGGTCGGGTCGTCTGCTTGGGCTGCTCAGGTCGTGAGTTCGGGTGGGTCAGGTCGTGCATGCGTGCGAGTCAAGTGGGGTCATGCGTTCAGGGGGCGCTTGCCCGAGCCTCACATGACCTGACTTGACATGCCCAAAAGCATGACCTAACCCGCCCAAGCACATGATCCGACCCACTCGAACTCACACATTAATGTGTTACAGGCAGGCACACTCACAAGGTGGTGCACGCCTTAGCCCCGCTACTCCTGCTCGAGATCCGTGGCTCCTGCCCAAACAAATCTGTCTGCACGCTAGGAAACCCGACCACCCCCAACGCATGACTTGGACTGCTCGAACGCATGACATGACTAGACTTGCCTGAAAGCACGACCTGACCCACCTGAGCTCACGACCTGAGCCGATCTGCCCGAACGCACGACCGACCTAGGGGGCGATTTTGAGAATCAGTCTCCTTGCTTGGCAGCGGGGCTGATTTTGAGAATCGACCCCCATGCCTGCCAAGGGGCCGATTTTGAGAATTGGCCCCCTACAAGGTAGGGGGTTGATTATGAGAATCGACGCCCCTACCAGGCGACCTGACCCCCCCGAACACACAACCTAACTTGCCCGAACGCACGACACGACCCGACCCTCCTGAATGCATGACCCGACCTGTCTCGCCTGAATGCATGACCTAACCTAGCAGGGCTAATTATGAGAATTGGGTGCGCTGCCTAGCAGGGGGGGTAATTCTCAGCGGAACCGATTCTCAGAATCAAACCCCCTGCCAGTCAGTGGACCTGATTCTCAAAATTCCCCCCCTGCATTGGGTCATGCGTTCGAGTGGGTCAGGTTGGGTCATGCACTAGGATGGTTCGAGTCGTGTGTTTGGGCAGGTCGCGTCATGTCATGTATTTGGGTCATTCGGGTTGTGCGTTCGGTTTAGGTCGGATCGTGCGGGGCTCGAGTGATCGCCCCCTGTCAGCGTACCCGCTCGCAGCACTGTAGCACACACCCTGAATGCTTGACCCGACCTACCTGAATGCACGACACGACCTGAGCCGCCTAAAAACACGACCCGATCTAACCAGCCCGAACGCATGACCCGACCCAGGGTGCCTGATTTTGAGAATCGACCCCCTTGGCAGGAAGGGGAGACGATTCTCAAAATCGGCCCCCTGCCAAGGAAAGGGGCCAATAGGGGGGTTGATTCTTAGAATCGACCCCCCTGGCAGGCAAGGGGGCCTATTCTCATAATCGACCCCCTTGGGTTAGGTCGTGCGTTCTGGCAGGTAGGGTCTATTTGTGTGCTTGGGCTGGTCGAGTCATGCGTTTAGGCGGGTTGGGTCGCATCGTGCATTTAGCCAGGTCGGTTCTTCATTTCAGGGGGTTCAGATTGCCTGATAGAGGTTCAATTCTGAGAATTGGCCCTTGTGCCTATCAGGGGGCCGATTTTCAGAATCATCTCCTTCCCAAGCAGGGGAGGCGAGTCCCCGTGGGTCGGGTCATGCATTTGGGAAGGTCGAGTTTGGTCATACGCTCAGGTAGGTCAGGTTAGGTTGTGCATTCGGGGCGTGGGCCCGAGTCCCACACAACCCGAATTGACCTGCCCTAACCTGCCTGAATGCATGACCCGACCCGCTCGAGCGTATGAAATGAAACTGCTCAAACGCACATGTTGATGTGCTGTAGGCAGGCATACACATAGGGGGACGCCCGCCCAAACAAATCCCCCCCCCCTAGAATCGACTCCCCTGGGTCGAGTTGTGTGTTTTGGGGCTTGATTTGGGTTATTCATTTGTGGCATTCGGGTCATGGTTTCAGGTCGGGTCGGGTTGTGCGGGGCTTGGGTGGGAACCCCCCTGTGGGCATGCCCCCCCGCGGTAAAACGAATGCCTTTGGCTACAAGTGGTCATGCCCACTAAGGGGCTCCTGCGCGGGAGGACGCCCCCTTGTGGGCGTGTCCACTTGCAGCACAACGACGTGTCACACTATTGTGTTGCGGGAGGGCACACCCATAGGGGGGCACCCACTAGAGCCTAAGGGTTCAGATGGGTACCCCCCCTGTGGGCGTGCCTGCCCACAGGATAGCGACACACATCTTTGTGCTGTGGGCGGGCACACCCACAGGGGGTCGCTCGCCCAAGCCCCACATGTTAGGATATTCTGACACATAGGAAATAGTTAAGAATAACTTAGTCAGGAAATAGTTAAGAATAACTTAGTCTAGTGTAGAGTTAGGTAAAGTGTGTTTCTTTACCATGTACATTTGTAACTTATAATACGATGGTCACGATTTGTAGTGATCTGACAGTTATCTCTCACCTTGGTATTAACGACACTTGTTCCGTGGCTTAGCACCCGATTGGTCCATGATCTGTATTTAAAGAGAATGGAGGGTCATTTTTTTAGTAATTGTTTATGAGAGAAACATATGTAACTTTGCTTTTTATATTAATAAATTGCCTGAAGTGGCCGCGTTGGCTCAGGCCGTGGAATGTTTCCCTCTTTGAGCGTTTTAACCACGTGATTATATTGGTGTACTGATTTGTGATCTGTTTGTGAGAAGTGACCTTTGGTTCTTGAGCTAAGGAACTTACCCTGTAAATTCCTACATCGTATCAGAGCTATTCTGAGGGCCGCGTCCATTGTTGATCAAAATCCGAAGCCGGTTTGACTGCATGCGAATGTCGTTTTGTAGATCTACTATTTATGAACATTTTCGGGCTTGGAGAACCACTCGGTTGTGTTCGGAGCATCTGTTATAGTGAGGAACGCCTTTCGTTTCATGCGAAAAGGTTTCCGGCTGCCCAAGTTATGAAAGTTTAGATATGGAGGTATAAAGCATCTATTTTGCAGTTATATTTGTTAATAGTTCTGCTTATTTCGGTTTTTTTTGTTTATTTTCAGTATTAAGATTTTATTTATTTTCTGGATCTATACCCTCTTCTCTATGTATGCTCTTTGTTGTGCGCTGTGTGCGATCTCGGCAGATCAGAAATAGGAAGAAGGCATTTTTTTTGCTATGTATGCTCTTTACCCGCATGTTTGTGCGATCTAGGGAAATCATAAATAGTGAAAAAAGTGATAGTTGTCAATAAGGGTAATTGAAAATCTAACATTAAACCATAAGGCTTTGCATTTTGTTTTCTTTTGGCTCGTTTTTTGTGTTTTTTTTGAGTTTTTTTATGTTTTTTTTGGCAGTCTTGCTAAGCTTGGCCCTGCATACTCTGTATTTTTTTCCGCCTTCCATTCCACTAGAGAAGCCATCACTTCTTCATGAACCACCTACAAGAATCCCTCTTTTGATTCCTTTTGTGATTCTTTGATAAGAGAACAAGAAAAAATTTTACACCTTGGTCTTATCACTGCTGCAAACACTTCTAAGAAAGCCATAGCAACCCAGCAACAACCATATCAAAAGAATCCCAAGAAGAAGTATCCTAAAAAATATGGTCCTAAACCAAACAAGGGCCCTAAGAAATTTCAACCGCAAACTGAAAAAATAAATCACCAAAATAATAAGGCAAATCAAAACAAAGGGAAGGAGACAGATAGACATTGCAACTTTTGCAATCGGGATGGCCATATAGAGTCCAAATGTTTTAAGAAGATAGAAGCCTTAGAAGCAACAATGAAGAAACACGACATCAATTTGGAGCACTCTTCACCTTCATCTTCAGGCATGGCACTTTCTTCTTGTGGTTGTCAAACATCAAGATCTGGTTATGCATTAAATTTATCTTATTCTTCTCCTTCTCATGAATGGCTCATAGATTCTGGTGCTTCTTACCACATGGCTAAAAATAAATCCATGTTTTCTTCTTTAAATGATTGTAACACCAAACATATTTATGTTGGTGATGATAGATCTCTTAGTGTTGTAGGATCTAGAACCATTCATCTAGATAATGGTTAGTTTAATGATGTACTATGTGTTCCTACCTTGTCATGCAACTTTTTATCTGTTTATCAGATAACTCATTCAGGTGAAGGGAAAATAGTAGAATTCTCACCTCATGATGTTGTAATCAAGGACCTCAAAGATCCTAAAAATATTTTAGCTATTGGCATTGCTGATGATTCTACAAGGTTGTATAAGTTTGACAACTTTGGGTCATCATGTCTTCCCTCTGTTTTTGTTGCTCATAATGATGATGTGAGAAAACTTTGGCATGAGTGATTTGGTCACTTAAACTATCGCTCTCTTCAAAATCTATGTAAGGAAAATATGGTGACAGGCCTTCCTATGGTATCTTGTCGAGATGGTGTTTGCTCCAGATGTGTACTCGGAAAACATCATCGGGATAGTTTTGAAAAACGTGCCTCTTGGCACGCTTCAACCCCTTTGCAGCTTGTGCATAGTGATTTATTTGGTCCAGTTCTTGTTGTTTCTTTCTCTGGTTGCAAGTACTTCTTAACTTTCATTAATTATTTTTCCAGACGCACTTGGGTATATTTCTTAAAACTCAAGAGTGAAGTTTTTAACATGTTCTTGGCCTTTAAGGCCTTTGTTGAGAAACAATATGGACATCAAATTCTTAAGTTAAGATCAGACAATGGCAGAGAATATGTTAACAACAAATTTATCGACTTCTACACTGAGCATGGCATTCAATTGCAACATATTGTTCCATATACTCCACAACAAAATGGTGTAGCTGAAAGGAAGAACCGCACCTTAAAAGAAATGGATAATTTTATGCTTCAATCTAAAGGACTTGGTCTCAATTTTTGGGCAGAAGCCATTAAATGTGCAAATTACATAGTAAATCGCACTCCTACTAAGGTTTTAAAGAATATAACTCTAGAAGAAGCTTGGAGCTCATTCAAACCAGATGTAAGTCACTTTCGTGTTTTTGGAAGTGATGCTTGGGCCCATATTCCAGATGCGAAACATAAAGCCTTAGAACCTAAGAGTGAAAAATGCATTTTTGTTGGATATTCTGAAGATGTCAAAGGATATAGACTTCTTCAACCAAAATCCAAAATATAATCATTAGAAGAGATGTAAAATTTGATGAAAATATATCGGCCTGCGAGCCTAGTTCGGCGAGTGTGCCACCTTTGGCCTGCGAGCCTGATTCGGCATATGTGCCACCTCTCTCTCTCTCTTCTATTTTTAATAGCATTCCTTCTAGTTCAGATGATGACAGCGAGGATGAAAATCCTCCTCCAGCTCGTGAAATTGTTCCTTATACTCCACCGCTTCCAAGATGGGTCCGCTCTACTCGGGATGCAGCAAGTTCTCTTGCAGGTGACCCTGCCGATCGACGATGTACACGTTCTCAGTTCGAAAGAGCCTCTTCCTTATTAGCTCAAGTTCTAGAAAAACTTGATCCAAAAACCTTTGAAGAAGCCTCTGGTCATCTAGATTGGGATGAAGCTATGAATGAAGAGTATCATTCCTTATTGGAAAACAATACTTGGGATCTTGTTCCTCTTCCAAAAGGAAGAAAACTTGTCAGATGCAGATGGGTTTACAAAACAAAGTTTGGACTAGATGGAAAAGTGGATAGACATAAAGCTCATCTTGTCGCTAAAGGTTTTTCACAAGTTGAAGGCATTGACTATACTGAAACCTTCTCCCCTATTGCCAAAATGAATTCTATCTGCCTTGTTCTTTCCCTTGCTGCCTCCTTTAAATGGGAAGTCCATCAGATGGATGTTAAATCCGCCTTCTTACATGGAGATTTGCATGAAGAAATCTACATGGAACAACCCCCTGACTTTATCCAAAAAGACTCCAGCCTTGTTTGTCGCCTTAGGAAGTCTCTCTATGGTCTCAAACAAGCTCCTCGGGCTTGGTATGCCAAAATGGATAGATTTCTATTAGATAATGGCTTTTCTAGGTGTCATTATGACAACACTGTCTACACCAAGAAAGTGGGTAAGTCCTTCACCATCCTTGTTCTTTATGTTGATGATCTTATCATCTTTGGTGCAGTGATCCGTATGTGGGTTTTAACCACGAACGAGAAATTATACACACCTGAATCATATAACGGAAAATAAACAATAGAAGAGCATAAAAAATAAAAGCAGAATAAACAGAGATTTTCCCTTGGATCCCAAATTGGGACAACTAGCTTAGATTTTCATTATATTCCTTTTAGTGTTACAACACATATATATATACATCTTAGGAAACGCCATAAAATTGAATCCGATATAACACAGATTGATTATACATAGCAGCTAGTTCCCTTAATAGGATCTACAAAATACCGGGGGTGAGAAAACCATGGCACCCCAAAACCATGTGCAAACTCATGCACAAAACATGGGTGGGTCCATATGAGTGGGAGCGCGTAGAACTGAATGCAATGGAAAGAATATAACACATACCCAACAGTCTCTCACTTGTTGTTTTTTTTCCACAAGGGGCCACAGGAGAGCTTAGTCATTGGGCCAATTCTTTAACACCCATTGTTTCTCTACACCAAGAGAACTTTTGAGTGCTCACAGACTTCGTCAATGCATCTGCAACATTCTTCAAAGTGTCCACCTTTACCAACAACACCCTTTTAGCCTCAACCATATCTCTAACAAAGTGATATTGAACATCACTGTGCTTTGTCTTTGAATGGTAAGCAAGGTTCTTAGCCAAGAAAATTGCACTTTGGCTATCACGGTCTATCCTTATAGCTTGTTGTACCAACCCCATACTTGAACACAATCTTTGCAACCAAACTGTTTCCTTGCTTGCATGAGTGGCTGCTATGTATTCTACCTCTGTAGTTGAAAGAGCCACTATAGACTGTCTTTTACTCATCCAACTGACTGTGCCTCCAAATAGGCTAAACACATACCCACTTGTAGATCTTCTTTGGTCCAGATCTCCAGCCCAGTCTGCATCAACAAAACCACAAATGT
This sequence comes from Pinus albicaulis, assembly GCA_034641835.2. Taxonomy (NCBI): domain Eukaryota; kingdom Viridiplantae; phylum Streptophyta; class Pinopsida; order Pinales; family Pinaceae; genus Pinus; species Pinus albicaulis. The sequence goes on from JAXQQM020074411.1 coordinate 21,089, forward strand.
CCAACATTCTTTCCAATCCTGGTCTTCCCTAGTAGCACAAGCCATAATCACTAGTGCCACGTAAATATCTGAAAACCCGCTTCACTGTTGTCCAATGCTCCTTCCCTAGGTTTGACATAAACCTGCTCAATACTCCCACTGCATGTGCAATGTTTGGTCTAGTACAGACCATTGCATACATTAGGCTACCCACTGCACTTGCATATGGAACACGGGACATATCCTCCTCTTCTTCTTGTGTCTTGGGACACTGTTCAGCAGACAACTTTGCACCTACAGGAATAGGAACACTCACTGGTTTACTATCCTGCATATTGAACCTCTGCAATATAGTCTCGACATACTTCCTCTGGTTTAACCAGAGCTTCCTCTTTGCCCGATCTCTCTTAATTTCCATGCCCAAAATATAGTTTGCAGCACCAAGATCCTTCATGTCGAATTTTGAGAACAGTTGGGTCTTCAAATCTTAGATAATTTTCTTTGTCATTTCCAATCAGCAACATATCATCCACATAGAAGACCAAATAAATAACATGGTCACCAATTAATTTAAAATAAACACAGTGATCCTCCTTGCTTCCAGTGAAGCCAAGTCCCCGTATATAGGTATCAAATTTCTGATACCACATCCTTGGTGACTGTTTTAACCCATACAGAGACTTCTTCAACCTGCATACTAGTTATTTCTTACCCTTCACCATTAAGCCTTCAGGTTGCTTCATGTAGATCTCCTCTTCTAGATCCCCGTGAAGAAATGTTGTCTTCACATCCATCTGTTCTATCTCAAAATCAAATGCAGCAGCAACAGATAGAAGTAATCTAATAGAAGTAACTTTGGCAACAGGAGAAAAAATATCACCAAAATCAATTCCCGGCACCTGGGAATAACCTTTCGCTACCAATCGAGCTTTGTATTTCTCCACCTTGCCTTCTACATTCATCTTCTTCTTAAACACCCATTTGCTCCTAATGGGCTTCCTTCCAGCCAGCAACTCCACCAGATCCCATGCATCGTTTTTGTGCAAGGATGCCATTTCATCAACCATGGCCTCCTTCCAGAGTTTTCCATCCTCTGAATCTACTGCCTCCCTGACAGTTCTGGGTTCATCATCAGTTATAGTTAAGGCAAACCCTGAACAGAAAGCAGATGGACTATACCTTTCTGGTTGCCTTCTTTCCCGAACTGATCTTCTCAAAGCTGGAGTTTGTGGCTCTTCATCTTCTGAGTCTTCTTCTATTGTAGAGTCTGATTCATCCTCCTTTAGCTTAAACTCTATCTTCTCAGGTTCCTTTGGTAGGACTTCATGTTTAACAACATCTTTCACTTCTCTAAACACCACATCTCGACGGTACACAACCTTCCTTGTTTCTGGGTTCCAAAGCTTGTAACCCTTTAAACCATCCTTATACCCAATAAAGATGCACCTTTCAGATTTATTATCCAACTTGGTCCTTTTCTCCTTTGGAACATGTACATATGCATCACATCCAAATACCCTTAGATGTTAAATAGAGGGTTTCTTACCAGTCCATACCTCATGTGGGGTCTTATCCTCCGACGCTGATGAAGGTGATCTGTTAACTAAGTAACATGCAGTCTCCACTGCCTCTGCCCAGAATTCTTGTCCTAACCCGGTACCACTGAGCATGCTTCTTGCCTTTTCCATTAGTGTTCTATTCATTCTTTCTGCAACTCCATTTTTCTGAGGTGTGTATGGAGTAGTCTTCTGCCGTGCTATACCACACTTCTTACAGAACTCTTCAAATTCCTTCTTGCAGAACTCCCCACCATTATCTGTCCTCAACGCCTTTATCTTCTTCTCTGTCTGGTTTTCCACCAGAGCCTTAAATTCTTTAAATTTGTCAAAGACTTTAGATTTCTTCCTCAAGAAATATATCCATGTATTCGTTGAGAAGTCATCTATGAATGAAACATAGTACACAGACTTTCCCAGTGATGGAACTGACACAGGCCCAAACACATCACTGTGCACAAGTTCTAATATCTTGTTTGCCCTCTTAGCACCAGAAGGAAAACTCACCCGTTTCTGCTTCCCATATACACAATGTTCATAGAAATCAAAATCCATAGAAAAATTAGACATACCTTCTACCATACCATCTCTATGTAGTATCCGAAGGCCCTTCTCTCCAATATGTCCAAGCCTTTGATGCCATAGCATGGTCTTTTTTCCAGAGACAGCTAGACTTTCCATCCCACTTTCAGGAACCACAGAACTGTTACACCCCTCAATAACAGTGCTACCTTGTAGCTTGTACAGAGTTCCAGTCCGAACTCCCCACATTAATACCAGTGCTCCCCGAACCATCTTGCAGGCATCTTTCTCGAACACTGTTTTGACACCTGCACCATCCATCTTGCTTACGGAAATCAGATTTCTGGCCAATGAAGGAATATGCAGAACACCAGGAAGTGTTCTAATCCTCCCACCTTGGAGCTTCAGCTTGACCTTTCCACGTCTGACGATTCTAGCCTTCCTATCATCCCCTAGGAAGACATCACCACCATCATATTTCTCATACTCACAGAACCACTCTCTATGGGGAGTGAAGTGAAAGGATGCACCTGAGTCAATCAACCATGACTCATGATCTACATGTGTATTTGAAGAAGAAGCCAAATACACATCCCCACCTTCATCCGAGGTGGTTTTTGCCTCTGCAGAAGGACCTTCATCAGATCCCTTTCCTTTCTCAGGAGCTTTAGATCTGCATTCCTTTTTGTAGTGCCCTTCCTTTCCTCATTTCCAGCACACCTTTACAAACTTTCCGGGAGATTTAGATCTCCCTCTAGATTTATATCTCCCACTCGAAACCTTATTCGTGTTTCTGTTCTGGGACCTTCCTCGTACAGATAAGGCATCTCCATTCTGACCCTCCATATTTCTCCGTCTCATTTCCTCCGACAGCAAGGCTGAGACAATGTCATCAACATTCAAGGTAGTTGTATTGCTACCTATTGCAATAACCAGACTGTCCCACGAGTCTGGTAGAGAACACAACAAGCCACTTATCTAGTCATCTGATATTTTTAATATCAATGCATGACAATGACTTACTGCGTATTGAAGGAGTTCCATGCTCTCACCGAGTCTGTCCTTTCATCGTCAAAGTTATACAGCCTTTTTTCATAGGAACAATTTATTCACCGTAGACTTATATTGGTATAAAAGTCCCTAGCTTGTCCCATAAGGTCTTCGCCGTAGCTTCCCCAGATACATTCAAAAATACTGAATCTGAGACACACAACCGTATTGTGCTCTTAGCCTTCCGATCTAGTTTCTTCCAATCTTCATCTGACATTGCCGTTGGTTTAGTACCTAGATCTACCGCAATCCACTGATCTTTATCCACCAGCAAATCCTCCATCTTGAGCTTCCACAACTCAAAACTCTGACCATTAAATTTCTCGATCTCTATCTTTTCGCCGCTCGCCATCTTCTTTCACTGCAAGAATTGATCCCGCAGATCTCCCACTGAACAGGGTCTACCATGTGCCCAAGCAAAACCATCAAATAAAGGCGCCCTCAAGCGAAAACAAATCTGATACCAAATGTAGGTTTTAACCCTGAACAGAAATTATCTACACACGAATATTATAACATAAAATAAACAATAGCGAGAGCATAAAACATAAAACAGATAAACACAGAGACTTTCCCCTGGATCCCAAATTGGGACGACCAGCTTGATTTTTCATTATATTCCTTTTAGTGTTACTACACATATATATACATGCCAAAGCATGTATTTAATACAATAACACGGATTGAAACATAACCGTAGTTCCCTTGGTGGGATCTACAAAATACCGGAACACAAACAGCAAACCACCCAAAATATGTTGAGCACTATTACACTGGCTTTGGGTGGTGCATACCAAAAAATTTGCCCAAGGCGTACTTTGGAACCCCTAAAACAGCTCACCACTCCCCTATTGCCCCCTCTTTGCGCTTGCCCGGCGCAACGTACAACACGTGAGGCTAGTCGTGGAAATAATATAACACATACCCAACAATCCAAACCATATAAACCATGTGAAGTCTAGCCTCAAAAAGAAGTTTGAAATGACAGACTTAGAACATTTGCATTATGTCCTTGGTCTTCAAGTCTTGCAATCCAAGGAAGGCATTACCCTCTCTCAGTCAAAGTATGCTTCTGATCTTCTACACCATTTTCAAATGGAAGACTCTAAGCCAAACCCTTCTCCCTTTCAGGCTGGAGTCAAGATTTCAGTCAACTATACTACCCCTGAAGTTGATGCTACCTTATATCATCAAGTTGTTGGTAAACTTCTGTATCTAACCCATACCCGTCCTGACCTTTCCTTTGCCTTTGGTCTTGTCCCTCGGTTTATGCACCAACCTCATGAAAGTCACTGGAAAGCAGCTAAAAGAATACCTCAATATATTCGAGCATCTCCATTGTTGATTGGTTTCACTGATTCTAATTGTAATGGTGACCCTGATGATCGAAAGTCTACAGCAGGGTATGTATTCACTCTTGGTTCAGGACCTATTACTTGGTCTTGTAAGAAACAAAGTGCCATCTCTCTTTCTTCAGCAAAAGTAGAGTATCGTGGTGCAGTTGAAGCCAGCAAGGAAGCCATGTGGCTTCGTCATATCGTATATGAATTTGGTCTCCATCAGCAGCATCCAACTACACTTTGGTGTGATAATTAGAGTGCCATTCAACTATGTAAAGATCCAGTTCAGCATCAGTGTATCAAACACATTGAAATCCACATACACTTCATCAGAAAGCTCATTCATGATCGTGTTCTTGAAGTGCAGTACTGTCTAACCAATGATCACGTAGCTGATATCTTTACGAAGGCTCTCACAGAAGCGAAGTTTACTAAAATTCGATCCATGCTTGGAGTTCAGGAAAGTTGTCATTAAGGGGGGATAGGCTCTAATGCCTCCTTCCTTCTCCTATTGTGTCACTTTGTAAATCCTTCAATCCTATCCCAATTTGTTCTTAAGGGGGGATGTTAGGATATTTCGACACATAGGAAATAGGCTCCTTTTGTGTCACCTTTGTAAATCCTTCAATCCTATCCATAGTTGTTCTTAAGGGGGGATGTTAGGATATTCCAACACATAGGAAATAGTTAAGAATAACTTAGTCTAGTGTAGAGTTAGATAAAGTGTGTTTTTTTACCTTGTACATTTGTAACTTATAATCTGATGGTCACGATTTGTAGTGATCCGACGGTTATCTCTCACTTTGGTATTAACGACACTTGATCCGTGGCTTAACACCCGATTGGTCCATGATCTCTACTTAAATAGGATGGAGGGTCATTTGTTCGGTAACTGTTTATGAGAGAAACATATGTAACTTTTCTTTTTATATTAATAAATTGCCTGAAGTGGTCGTGTTGGCTCAGGCCGTGGATTTTTTCCCTCTTTGAGGGTTTTAACCACGTGATTATACTGGTGTACTGATTTGTGATCTGTTTGTGAGTGGTGACCTTTGGTTCTTGATCTAAGGAACTTACCCTGTAAATTCCTACATGGTAAGTTCCTTAGATCAAGAACCAGGTGGGTGTCCCCCTATCGGCATGCCTACCCACAGCACATCGGCGCACGCCATTATTCTATGCGTGGGCACTCCAACATGGGCGCACTTTCTCAAGCCCTGCACGACCCGACCCGACCTGCCCGAATGCACGACCCAACCCAGGGCGAAATTATGAGACCGACCCCTCTGGGTTGGGTCATGTATTCAGGTAGGTTGGGTCGGGTCGTGCGTTCAGGCGGGTCGGGTCAGGTCGCACCTTTGAGGGCGTCGAGTCATGTGTTCGGGTCAGGTCAAGTCGTGCGGGGCTATGGTAGGCGCCCCCCTCGAACCATGTGAATTTTTTTCTTCTTCAGAAAATAGAATTTATTGAATTGGTTTTCTCTGATATTCTGGATGAACCTTCCAACCCAATTGAAAGGTAATTGCCAGTAAGCTTATGGGGGTTTAAAACTGCTAGTTGAATTGAGAAATTTTCATAGGGTAAAGGTTGGTTTCCTTCTTGTTGGGCACACTCACGACCATATTCATTAGATGCTCAGTCGTTTTTTAGTAACATTGAGGAGGAAGGATGTTGGGAGCTTGCCATGATTAATTGAATGTATTAAGAAATGATATATCCCAGAGCTTGTTTTTCATGTGTTAGAAGAAATTTCTGACATGTGAATGTTTATTCTGGGATCTCATGATTAGGAGAAATGCATTGAACAACTTAATGAAATTAGCTTCCAACATCAATTTCATATCAAAAAAATTGATGGGAAAACACTTATATGGGGCAAGAAGTATTCAACTACCGCAAAATGGGTGTCATCATTAGGTTTTTCACTTTTGAAGTTCATTCTAGATCATCCAATATTTGTGTCAAATATATTGTTATTACAATAAGTTGTTGAAGTTCATAATGCACAGAGGCAGAAGAGAGATATAGATTATTTTGAATTCCTGGAAGAAATTAAAAAATATATTATATATACATGAGTACTTTGATATTGTTGATTCAATTTGGTGGGAGTCATTTTTCAATGATCAGAGTGATATCCTTTCAAGATCATCAGATGAATATATTCTTTTGAAGACTCCATTTATTTGGCCACAAAATGTGTCAAATGACCATGAGGAAACAAAAATTGTTGAACAACAACACTCTCAAGGTATTATTAATTCTACATACGTGGAGGCTAGATAAATGTATATTAGTTCCACAAGATCTTGTGCAGAATGTGAAGCCATCGAAGAACTTTACAGTGGTTTAGTACAAGATATTAAGGATGGTTTCATGAAGGCAGTGTTAACAGATGGAGATGTACATGGTTATCCATTATGGGTTGTGAAGGTTATAAAGGTAATTACAAAAAATGAAGATGTTACAGGTGTTGAAGTATATTTGTATGCCAAAAACACACACCCATTCAGTGATGTGTACAAGCCAGAGATGGTAGTTGATAAAATAATTGGCGGAAAGAGAAAAATAAAGGGTAAAAATATAAATCGTCGCTGCACAAACCTCTTAAAATTGAAGGAATTTGACATAATTTTTTATGACTTCAATTTAACAAAGAGAGGAACTCTTCGCTCGAGGATGATATAGATTATGAAGAGGTTTCTAATAGAAGAAACAATGTTGAGATGGGATTCTATTGAACCCAATCGTAGATTTGTAAGACTTTTGAATCCTCAAATGGTGGGCATGCATGTTGACTCAGATGGGGAACTAGTTGAGTACAGAGAGTAATATGGAACATATTCATCTGCATCCAATCGCTCATCGAAAAATCTGAATTCTGATGGTGTGCAAGAAAAAATGAGTGATTTTGAATAATTGTGTAAGAAAATTTATATAAATGATTTTTTCATTGAGGAATGAAAATGATATTTTAAGTTCCATATGATCTTACATGAAGTCATGAGTCATTTTTATGTTTGTTGGATTATATTATTTAATTATGATGAATTCATTTGTTCAAAATATTCACAATGCTACAATAACTTAGAGAAATAATTTATCTTTCATTGGGTTATTTTAGTCATATAATTTGTTCATATGTCATGGTTGAAATATATTGAAAAATTAATGTTTTTTAATTCTATGGGTGAAAATTTGGGATTTTTATTTTTATTTTTAACATTATGGTTGAAAACCATTAGAATTTAGGGATTTTTAATGTCATGATATTATATGTCAAACTACATGGATAAAAATTGTTGGAATTTTAATGTGTTTAAAATCCCATTATTTTATATTTAACGTCATAAAAATGATATTCTAGAATCAACATTAGTGTGTTTTTGTAATATCCCAAAATGGGAACTGTCAGCAAGGCATGACTGGAAAATGAATTTTCCAGGAATGGCTGATACAGGATTTGAAACCAACACTTGGATCCCTTATATCTGAGTATGTAAGTTATAAATCCAAGAGGATATCAAAAAAAATCCTTCTAGGTGGGGCAAACAGGCCTCCCACACCTACTATGGCTTGATAAATGCCCAATGAGGTACTGCAGCAATGTATAAACACAATAATGGATATTCAGTGTCAAATAAACTCATAGGAAATGTTAAAAACACCTAGCCATCAATCCAAGCTAGAACAACAAACTGTACTTCATTTTATGAGGCAAAATTTGGGGAGAAGCAGCAATTTATGCCCTAAAAAGGTTAATTTCAGAGATGAGCGTAAAAATAAGGGCAAGTGATGGTGGGATCTCGTATATTAGGTCATGTGGGACTCACATACCAAATTTCATCAAAAAAAATGACTCTAGCTATATTAAACAGGTTTCCCACCCCTAGTATGGCTTAAAAAGGCCCAATCCCCATGACTTAATTACTGCAAAAATTACTGAAGCACAGGCATCATGATTTTCTAAAGGTGATGGATGCAATATGGTATGGACATCAGGAAATTAGATCTATAGCATGGTTCATACAATGTACAATAGATAACCAGAAGAATTACATGAAGAAACCCTCAAGATTGAGGTGCTACAACAACAAAATGGGACTACAAAGCTTGATAACGTTATTTTATTGATGCTACAACTGATATATATTACACATCAGATATAGAGAAGATCTGTACACAAAAAGATAGATCCAATACAGATTTGTGTACTAGATGGGCTCCTTAATACACTCCCCTTGGAGATCTGAGCAAATCATGAATAACAGTGAGTAGATCTGCGATCTAAGATGCAGTCCTGTAGTAATATTCAGGAATTATGCAGTAAATAGAACCAGATGCAAATCAGATCTGAAATGAACATGGATTGGATGGCCAATCCATGGATCACCACAGTGCAAGGAGAGCCCCTTAACACTAGAGATCACTCCTCCAAAACGTTGCTCGAAACACCCTGCAACTTCCCTCTTGTAGATAATGCAGTTATGGGAGAGAAACTGCACTGTTAGCTTCAGTATTGAATAGGCCTGATGCCTAGATCTAAAAGTGCAGCTCCAATGATCCAATACACTCTTCCAGGAGGTTAAAAGACACACTCACTGAGAAGAGGCACTAGATTTGCCTAGATCTGAGTAGATCTAGCTTCCACTGCTGCAGCTTGCAAATAAAATCAAACCCTCAACAAGATCTGAATTGTGGTTGGAAGATGAAGCTTGGCCCAAAGCTTGATAGTGGACAAGATAGAACAAGTCTCCTCCAAGAGCTGCTTAAGGAAGGAGGTGGGATTCCCAACCAGGAACACCCAAGTGCTAAACAACACTATTCTCAGCTAAACAGCTAGATAATAAGGAATGTATAAATAGATAACACCTTCTAAAATATCAAATAATCAACCCTCTCCTTAGTGTCCTCCTCCTCCTTTTATAATTTGGAAATATTGTTAAACCCTAAACCACCTTGACGATTTAGCCTCATTCACATGAGTGACCTCCAACATGAACTGCGCTATGCCTTTAGGAGATACATTGCATGTAGACAACGCTGTGGATTTGTTCCTGTTGACCCAGTCAATTGGCCCAGCCTCTTTCACACTTAAGTGTGTTTATGAAGATAGCTCAGATTTAGCATGTTTCACATTGAGCATTGATTTATTTTTGTATTTAGGAGTTATATTGATCCTCCTTTACAATTTTATTCATGAGTTAGAAAAAGTAAAATAAAATTGAATATTCCTATTAGCTTGGACTGATTAGGAATATTACAGTCCTCCCCCTTCAAAATGTTGCTTGTCCTCAAGCAACTGCAAGGTAGAGCAAAATTTCTCCCTTCCTCTTCTTGTGGCCTCATTAATGGATCCCACCATGGCTGAAAATGATAGGAAATGAATCTGTCCTCCAATGATTCCTCCCAAGTGTAAGATAACAAAGTGTACATCATGAGAAAATGGAAGGTACAAGTAGTGATCTCCTTGTTTCTCAATGGCCTCCTCAAGGTAGGAGTGATGAAAACATGGGAAGTCTTGTTCCCAATGAGTGACTTCCTCACCCATGCAATCATCCAAATGAAATGAGCCATTCTAGGTAGCTCATCAAAGAAGACTTCAACCCCGGATCTATGCAATGTGTTGGGGCTAAATGGAGAGTTTAGATTTTCCCATTCAAATTGTTTCTCTCTCCACTTATGGTAAGTATGGGGTTGTTTTTGTCCTTGGGCTAAAATGATATGGCCGCCAAGAATGGCCCAAGCTACCCCATCAAACAATTCAACCATGAAGTGCCTCCTCCAAGCACCCAAGTTCTTCAAATGGCTCACCCCATGTGAAGAAAAGAGATGTGATGTGGCAACCATGGTTTTCCCATTGCTCCTCCTGAAACATACAACATGAATAGTAAGGAGAATCATACACCCAATGGGAATCTCCATCTCATATCCCACTCTCCAAACATAGCTTCCCATGAAAAAAGAAACATCATCAATATATGGAAGCAAAAACAATTGAAAACAAGCTGTCATGTGACAACCGGAAAGTGGATCATAGTTCCTCTCATGGAACCAGTGTAGTGCATCCTTTGCCTACATCAAACCAAACATTAACAAGTGCTTTCCCAACAACTTTTTCGCTCCCACAATCAATTTACAAGATATAATCATGAAAGTACAAAGTGGTGTCATTGGTGCACACCAAAAATCATGTGGCTTCCCCCACAAACCACCAATGAGATAGCCAATCTCAATGCTACAAAAGGCTGCAAGTACATTATTATACAATATTCAAGACATGGAAAATTTTAAGGGCTAATATTCGTATATGGGCTAATTTTCCATGGTTTTTCCCAAAAAAATATTCGTCAATTTCCATTTTTTTATAAAAGTGATTCGCCCAAATTTTACAATATAAAACCATTTTACCTTAAAATTCGCCAACATTATATAGACAATATATATAATATCATTATAAATTTGAATAATTTTACAAATACATCAATAAACATTTTATATTTTTCATGTTAGGGACTAGTAAGATTCGCCAATTTTTTAAACTTCAAAATAATTTTCCATCCTTAAAATTTTCCCTGATTCAAGAAGAGATAATTCTTCTTGGTACATCATGCTGCTCAAACAAGGAAAATAAGTACAATACAAAATGTGCAATTATACCTCCTCCATCATGCACTTGAGATCTTGAGCTGAAATGGCTCAACTGGAATTCCTCCGTCACCTCCAATGAGTAGGGAAATGGCTGTGACCTCTCCATCATTACCATCTAGGCTATGCATCTCTCCATACACTGAAATATATCATGCTGGTTTCCCTCCCAAGTGAACTCCTCCATCAAATGGAAATATGTATCAAAGTGCATAGAAGAGAAGTCCTCATGTGCTGCATGTAGCAGCTTCTCCTTGAGACTAGAAGATCTAGCCAAGAAGATCCTGCCATAGGAATAGATGACCACATCATCCACCATGTATCTATCATCTCCATCTGGGTCATCAAGGATCATGCATGCACCAAGATCCTTGGAGTACTCTACCAAAAGTTGAGACCTCCAATAGGGATCAATCCTCCTAAGAGACAGCGCTGGTGATCTAGCATTTGAAGCTCTTCTCATGCTGCTACCTGCTACTTTGACATCCCTCATGCCAAAGTCATCCTCCAAAATCCTCACCTACATGGAATCCAAGAATGGTGAACCAAGAGGCAAGATGTCTCTCATCAACTCTAAATCTGGTGGCCTCCCAGGTGGAATGCCTCCATGTAGTGAGACATCAAAGTCTGAAGTGGACTGCATGTATGAGTGGGATGATTTGTCCCTCTCTTCTCTGCGCAGTGCAATCTCATTCCCTTGTGTATAATTCTTCTGAAATATATAAGGGTGAATGCTCATCATCCCTTGATGTTGATCCTTCTCCTCTTCTTCCATGTGTGAGAATGCCTCATCCTCAATGAGAGACCCTTGATCTCGGTCATCCCTTGAAGAAAAAGACTCCATGTCTTCAAAAATAGAAGAGGGCTCTTCAAGAAATGGGGATCTTGCCCTTGGAAAGCTATCCTGCATGTTTTTATCCCCTTTAAAATTATGGAGTGGAGTTGGTTCAATAGGTCTCTCCAACTCATGTAAAGTGTTTGAGTCTTTGCTTTTAACAAATGATGGTTCACAATGTTCTTTATAAAATCTCCTCATCAATCCTTTAGTGAACTCAACATACGTTTCTACATTTGCATGAAAAAATGAAGTAGAATCATTAAAACACCAATCATGGGCCATACCTTTGAGGTGCAGTGCTGCTACTCTGATGGCTTCCTTCTCTGAAACTTGGTGTAGCTGAAAATAGGAATCTAACTCTTCTACCCAAGCTTTTGTTGTGCACTCTTCTGATCCATCAAAGTGAGATAGGAAGATTCTACCTCTCTTACTTCTTCTATGGCTATTGGATCTTGCCTCCTTGAGTTTTCAAAACCCTTGGAAGTCTAAGTGCTCTCTGAATCTCCATGATTGAGATTCATGATCCTGAAGATAGTCACTCAAGGTATCCTTCCTTGGTGCATGTTCTTCCTCCATCCTTATTGCAGTCAGTGTGGGCAATACACTGCGCTGTGGATCTGCATGTGTGGCTGAATGCTCACACCCATCATGTGAATAGCTAGGGCTTGTTTCAAACCCTTCCAGAAATCTTCTATAGTCCTCCCCTTCCATCTCCTTGAGATCTTCTTTAATGCCTTCCAAGGTTTGGAAAAGAAGCAAGGAGATCTCCTCTTCTGTCATTCCTCCTTCTCCTCTTCCTCTCAACAAGAAAGTAGGCATGTCACAGCGTTGTAGATCAGATTGTGTGGCTGAATGCTCACACACAACATAAGAAGTACAGGGGCTTTCTTCATGAGAATAACTCCTTGAGGGATTTTCATGTCTTCCCCTCCTCATTCCCCTGATTTCTTCCTTCAATTAATGCATGGCTTGAGAGAGAATGTTAGAAAAACTCTTCTCTTTTTCCTCTGTGTAATATTTCTTCAGTATTCTTCTTTATTCTTCTGATAGCTAGATCTCACAGGCTGAGCCAGAGATCATGCTTTGATACCATTGTAATATCCCAAAATGGGATCTGTCAGCAAGGCATGACTGGAAAACGAATTTTCCAGGAATGGCTGCTACAATATTTGAAACCAGCACTTGGATACCTTATATTTGAGTATCTAAGGCCTAAATCCAAGAGGATATAAAAAAAAAATCCTTCTAGGTGGGGCAAACAGGCCTCCCACACCTAGTATGGCTTGATAAATGCCCAATGAGGGACTACAACAATGTATAAACGTAGTAATGGATATGCAGCGTCAAATAAACTCATAGGACATGTTAGAAACACCTATCCATTAATCCAAGCTACAACAGCAAACTGTACTTCATTTTATGAGCCAAAAGTTGGGGAAAAGCAGTAATTTATGCCCTAAAAAGGTTAATTTCAGAGATGAGCGTACAAATAAGGGCAAGTGATGGTGGGATCTCATATCTTAGGTCATGTTGGACTCAAATACCAAATTTAAGCAAAAACAAATGACTCTAGCTATATTAAACAGGTCTCCCACCCCCGGTATGGCTTAAAAAGGCCCAATCCCAATGACTTAATTACTGCAGAAATTACTGAAGCACAGGCAACATGATTTTATGAAGGTGATGGATGCAATATGGTATGGAATTAGGAAATCAGATCTATAGCATGGTTCATACAACGTACAATAGATAAGCAAAAGAATTACATGAAGAAACCCTCAAGATTGAGGTGCCGCAACAACAAAATGGGACTGCAAACCCTGACAACGCTATTTTATTGATGCTATAGCTGATCTAGAGTAGATATAGAGTATATATGTACACAAAAAGATAGATCCAATACATATATGTGTACTAGATGGGCTCCTTAATACACTCCCCTTGGAGATCTGAGCAAATCATGAATAACAGTGAGTAGATCTGAGATCTAAGATGCAGTCCTGTAGTAATATTCAGGAATTATGCAGTAAATAGAACCAGATGCAAATAAGATCTAAAATTAACATGGATTGGATGGCCAATCCATGGATCACCACAATGCAAGGAGAGCCCCTTAACACCAGAGATCACTCCTCCAAAACGTTGTTCAAACACCATGCAACTTCCCTCTTGCAGATAACGTAGTTATGGGAGAGAAACTGCACCGTTAGCTTCAGTAATGAATAGGCCTGATGCCTAGATCTAAAAGTGCAGCTCCAATGATCCAATACACTCTTCTAGGAGGTTAAAAGACACACTCACTGAGAAGAGGCACTAGATTTGCCTAGATCTGAGTAGATCTAGCTTCCACTGCTGCAGCTTGCAAATAAAATAAAACCCTCAACAGGATCTGAATTGTGGTTGGAAGATGAAGCTTGGCCCAAAGCCTGATAGTGGACAAGATAGAACAAGTCTCCTCCAAGAGATGCTCAAGGAAGGAGGTGGGATTCCCAACTAGGAACACCCAAGTGCTAAACAACACTATTCTCAGCTAAACAGCCAGAGAATAAGGAATGTCTAAACAGGCAACACCTTCTAAAATATCAAATAATCAACCCTCTCCTTGGTGTCCTCCTCCTCCTTTTATAATTTGGAAATCTTGTCAAACCCTAAACCACCTTGATGATTTAGCCTCATTCACATGAGTGACCTCCAACATGAACTGCGTTGTGCCTTTAGGAGATACATTGCATGTAGACAACGCTGTGGATTTGGTCCTGTTGACCCAGTCAATTGGCCTAGCCTCTTTCACACTGAAGGAAAATAGCTCAGATTTAGCTTGTTTCACATTGAGCATTGATTTATTTTACTATTTAGGAGTTATATTGATCCTCCTTTACAATTTTATTCATGAGACAGAAAAAGTAAAATAAAATTGAATATTCCTATTAGCTTGGACTAATTAGGAATATTACAGTTTTTTCTATTTATTTGGCACAAGAAAATTGGTTTCACTTCCATTTCTAAAAAATGTTACAAATTAACCTTGAAAAAATAAAACCTCGTTCTAGAATACACACTTTTCATTTTTGGGTTGTTTTTCATGTTTTTTTATTAGAGTTCTCGTTTTTAGTTTATAGTCCTCATTTCAAAGTTTACATTGTTTTGGGTTGAAGTGAAATGGAAGGATTTTTCTCCCAAAAAGGCTACATGAGAGCGGGGAGATGAAATTCAAAAGAATTACCCAACACTATTCCCAAGGGAAGTAACTGCGAGACATCGAATAAATGCCAAGGATGGTGTGAATAAAAGGGGGGGGGGGGAAGGGGAGAATGTAACATTGCGTTTTCTTTGTTCAGACTGAGTTATGATTAGTAGTAATGGCCAAAAATCCATGAAGTACAAGGAAATTCTAATTTAAATAAATAATAAATAATTTCCTTGTTCAGACTGAGTTATGATTAGTAGTAATGGCCAAAAATCCATGAATTACAATGAAATTATTACGTAAATGAATAATAAATAAATAGAACTCAAGTACTTGGGAATAAAACACTTGAATATGATATTATTTCCAAAGAAATAAAAAACAAAAATCTCATTGGTAAATGATATTAGCATAATTATTTCATGAGAGGGATTCTAGATAAGTTTTAATGAATAAAAAGGAAAATCCATTAAATCACCTAGCTGGAGAAATATGCTAAGCATGGATAAGCATAAAGCGTCTCGAGAGTGAAATATGGGCTTTTATGGAAAATCCCAGGAAAGTGGATAAAAATGAGCACAAAAAAAGTGGATAAAAAAGAGCACAAAAGAAGGATGCGGCTAAAGGAAAATTTATCATGAATTTTATACCTATTGAAGGGATCAATAGAGGTTGTTGATTGGTATAAAATACCCCTTCAATAGAGGTTGTTGATTCCACGCAAGAGCATCTCATCTCAAGGGGAACTGAAGTGCCCAATTTATGTTTGGGTGGAGAAAAAAGTGTTTCTCCCAAGTAAATTTGACAGTTAGCTATGGGTTAGAAAATTCCTTTTCCTTATGTATTACAATTTTTGCATTTCTAAACATTGGAAAAGTAAATGAATGGCTTGATTTATTTTATTTATCTGTTAAATAAAATTGGGGGCTATGTAGATAAATGAGTCAGCATAGTGGATAAAGTCCTAATGATTGTAGATTTTGAAATTTGGATGCATTTATTCAGTGTATAACATAAGATTTATGATAGTTTCAATTAGAATAGTAGTGTGCACAGTAAAATTTTCTATTGTCTTGTGATTCATTAATTAAAAAGGAAAGTCTTAGAAATCACCTTAGTCTATGAACATACACCAGGATCTACATACCAGACTACATATGACGTAGATATCCAGTCAAGCTCACAGAGTGCAGAACAAAATCAGTTGATAGTATGAAAATTGAGATGAAATCACAGAATACGTATGATGTAGATATCCAGTCAAGCTCACAGAGTGCAGAACAAAATCAGTTG
This sequence comes from Pinus albicaulis, assembly GCA_034641835.2. Taxonomy (NCBI): domain Eukaryota; kingdom Viridiplantae; phylum Streptophyta; class Pinopsida; order Pinales; family Pinaceae; genus Pinus; species Pinus albicaulis. The sequence goes on from JAXQQM020074411.1 coordinate 37,502, forward strand.
ATAGTATGAAAGAGTACCGAGATGAAATCACTTTCGTAGTTGAGTGGTAACCTTTATAATTGGACACAACATAGAAAACACAGTCGATTCTAGGTGGAATTAAACCAAAATGGGTTTGGGTACTAGACCAACCCAACCAATGCCTCAAGAGGCTCTACATCCATCTGTTGTGATGGGTGGGTTTTTTCATGGTTAAAAAAAAGAAGAAGACAAAACAAAATAAAAAATGCAATATATATATCCCATGGAAACAGTGAGGCTGAAAAACATAAATAACGAGGTAAATATTGAATTAATTTACAAAGGTTGAAGGTAAAGAAAAACATAAATAACCAGGTAAATATTGAATTAATTTACAAAGGTTGAAGGTAAAGAAAAACATAAATAACCAGGTAAATATTAAAGTAATTTACAAAGGTTGAAGGTAAAGATTATAGTGGGAGGGGATTCATACACCATTTAAGACCCAATTCGAGCACTATGAATGATTATAAGGGATTCAAGTTACTACACAAGGGTTTTTAGTTTAGATTAGTCAGAATATCTGTGTACAAATTTAAAGAATGTTAAGGAAAATACTAAAGATGGGTATTGAGAACTCTTGTATAAATTTAGATTGGTATTAAATCATGTGGAATATGACAAATTGACAAAAGGATATGGCAGAGAATTGCAGAGAGCACAATGGCACTACATATCATTTATTTAAGGAGAGATGTATATTTATACTAGTCAGAAACAGTTATGCAGAAATTGAATCTGGAAACTAATTACTAACTAATATTGACCTAATTCTAAACTAAACGAACTATTAATTCTTTAACACTCTCCCTTGATCTTGAGGGTTACATTGTTTTATTCCTAACTTTTGACATTGAAATTCAAAATTAACTTTTCCTAATGGTTTTCTGAAGATATCCGCTAATTGTTCCTTGGATTCACAAAATTTGAGAACAATATCACCATTTTTGACGAGTTCATGAATGAAGTGAAAACAAGTGTCAATACGTTTGCTCTTTTGATGAAAAACATTGTTCTTTGACAAGGAAATAATGGAAGTGTTGTCACAAAGGATTGATATAGGTCCATTTTCTGTATAACCGAAGTCAGAGAGAAGTCTCTTTAGCCACACTGCTTGACATGATGCTGAATTCGCTGCAACATACTCGGCCTCTGTCGAAGATAGCGCAACTATGGGCTGCTTTTTGGATGACCATGATATCAAGTTTCTACCAAATAGAAAAGCATAGACAGAAGTTTTTTTCCGATCTTACTGTCTGTAGAGGCTGCATACAATAAACCATATGTAGATTTACTTGCAATATATCTTAAAATCCTTTTTCCAACATTCCAATGATAGTGTTTCAGAGATTCCATAAACCTGGAAATATAACTAGCTGCAAATGCTATATAAGGTCTAGTAGTAGTAAGATACATAATACTACTAACAAGTTTCTTATACAAAGTTGCATTAACAATAGTACCCACATCATCTTTACTTAACTTTGTACCAACTTCAATAGGAGTATCCACCGGTTTACACCTGTCCATCTTAAACTTTTTCAAAATGTCAATAGCATACTTCTGTTGACTCATAAACATACCATTGTGTGTTTGTTTGACTTTGATACCTAAGAAGTATCTCATTAATCCAAGATCTGTCATTTCAAATTCATTTTTCATTGCAGCTTTAAATTCATCTAACTGCATGTTACTTGTATAAATTATGTCATCAACATATAGACACAGTATCAAAATATTACCGTGATGATCATTCTTGATATACAAAGCGTGCTCATGGTCGCTCCTTCTGAAACCATTATTCAGCAAGTAATGGTATATTCGGCTGTACCAAGATCTTGGAGCTTGCTTCAAGCCATTAAATGCTTTCTTCAAAATATATACCGAACATGCAACTACTTCAGACCATAAATCTTTAGAAAAATTTCATGTTTTAAGAAAACTTCAAGCCATATTCATAATTGTCTGATTCTTTCTTTCCGTGACTCCATTATGTTGCGGAGTATAACTAGTTTTCGTTTGTTTTTTAATACCATGTTGTTTGCAAAAATCAAAGAATTCTTTAGATTCATACTCACCTCCTTTATCCGATCTCAGAGCTTTAATAAACTTGTCACTGTATTTTTTAGCCTCCGCTTTGAACTCTTTAAACTTGGAAAATGTTTCAGGTTTGTATTTGGTGAAATACACCTAAATTTTCCTTCTAAAATCATCAATGAAAGTAAGAAAATAGAAACTGCCAACAACTGATTTTTCTTGCATTGGACTGCACAAATATGTATGCACTAATTTTAGTTGTTCTTTGGCTCTATTAGAGGCTGAAGCAAAACTATCTCGCTTATGTTTACCCATCATACAACTTGTACAGGAAGAGATATGATCAGACAAAGCAGGCAAAACTTTCACCATAGACTGTATTTGCAACAAACTCATACTTTTGATAGGTAAATGACCATATCGCAAATTCCACAGATCAAAGTCAGTTGGCGTTGAAACATTATGTGCATACAACTTCTCACTTTTCAATTGTAATTGATACAACCTGTTCTTTGTCATAGGAATCTTTGCAACAAGAGACTTATGTTTATCAGAAATCGTGCAAGTAGTGTTGTGAAAGCTAACATCATAACCATGTGTATCTAACTGACCAACACTTAACAAATTATGCTTGAAATTGGGTACATAATAAACATCATTGATATTCTTCACAACATTTTGTTTGGTTAAGACAGATACAACACCCTTTCCTGAAGCTTTAACTTGGCGATCATCACCCAAACCAATAGAGGAACTGAAAGATGTATCAAGATGTGAAAAAAATCACTATGACTAATTATATGGTTACTACATCTGCTGTCTACCAACCAAACAGATTTATTAGGTACTTTCACAGTCACTTGACATGCCAAAAATAAAGCATCTGATGTTTCACATTAAATGTTTGTGACATTGGCTTTGTTTTTACTTAAAACATACTGTAATTTTCAACATTCAAACTTATAATGGCCATATTTTTTTGTAGTAGTGACATTGAATTTTTTATTTATCTATCCACCTACAACCATGATCAGATTGAGACTGCTCTAAATGTGTTTGAGCTACCTGTGATCTATCATCACACTGAGACTGTCCTCTACATGTTCCTCTCTTGCCACGAAAACCTCTGCCTCTACTTCTATCCACAGAAGCTTTAGATTTTAAAGCATGCTCTAAATTATTGACATCTAAATTAATTCTTGCTTCATGAGCCAACAAAGAACCAGTTAATTCTTCCACAGATAATTTTGTTAATTCTCGCGATTCAAAAATAGTAACAATCATGTCAAATTTTTTAGGCAAACATCTAAGAAATTTTTCAATAATTCTTTGGTCTTCTATTTCTTATCCATTCATCTGAAGCTGATTAACAACATCCATAAATTTAGTCATAAACTGATGAACAGTTTCTGAATCAGTCATTTTAAGTGTTTCAAATTGTGTTCTGAGGGTGTGTAATCTTACCATTTTTACTTTATCATTTCCTTGATAAGCAACCTTAAGTATATCCCAATATTGATTTAGCATTATTAGCAGCAGTGATTTTAGGAAAAATAGAGTCATCTAAGGAAATTAAAAAGCATGACTTCTCTCTACTTTCTTTATGTTTAATTTCATCAAATTGTTTTCTTTGAGCAACACTCATTCCAACAATTGTATTTGCGTCAGGTTCTGCGAGCCCCATTTCTACTAATTCCCAACAACCTAAACCTTGTAAGCATGCTTGCATTTAAGACTCCAAAAATTGTAATTTTTCCCACTAAATAATGATGTAGGAATCGCAAACTGACTTGACAAAGTCATGTTTAAAAACAATTAGAAATATGATACCTTTTAAAAAAAAACTTGTACTCTCTTTTCCCCTCTACCAGAAGCCGAAAACAAGAGCCTAAGCCTCTACACTGCTAAAGAAAGTCTCTACACCTGCATATTTTTTAACAATATCCTTTATGGAAACTGATAATCCTCAACTGAGATTTATTTTTTTTTATGAATTTTAAATTGGTCTTGCTTAAATATCATTGCATATTTTTTTTTGAAAATTTTATATTTCTAGCAACAAAAAGTCCAGCAGACATCCACAATAAAACTTCCTTTATCCGGTTCCGCACAAACCTGAGAACAGATTGAAGGAACTGGTCCACCACTAAGCCAAACAACATATGGAAGAACTGGTCCAGCACTAAGCCAAACAATGCATGCAGAATCAAACTCACACAGCAAAAACCTCACACAGCAACAAACTTCTATGTAAGAGAAAAAATTTGACAACGTCGGCAGCAGCAAAGGAGCAAAAATTAACAACATGGGCAACAACAAAATAATAATAATAATAATAATAATAATAATATTGAATCATTTGGGTTTAACAATGAAGGTATGTTCATCCATCTTTTTTAACTAAAGGAAAATTTAATTACGAATCCTTATTTGCAATCCGTTGTCAAATTAGAAAGCTAAATGTAAAGTTTGTTTACTTGATTATACATAACAAATTCTATAGTTTTAAATTTTATTAAAACTAAAAATAATTTATATATTTTTGTAATTTTGATTATGAATAAGTTTTTGATTTGAGGCTTCTGTGATTTGTGTTGTGTGTAGAATCTTCCGGATTCATCGCATTCATTTTTGTTAGAATAAGTTTATATTAAAAATATTTCTATATATTATTTGCTGAAAATTTGAGAATATCTTAAAATTTCATGGGATCAAATAAAAAACTCCCTCCTGTTTGTTAGATTTTAAAATATAAAATAAATATAAATTAACATGTTCCATTTAATTTAAATCAACTTGAAAAACAGAACGACACCTACCATTTAATAGTTGTGTGTGCACATGCCCATTTAATTAGTTCTTAGCAAACAAATATGTTAACCTCATGCCGAACTTATCTCGACAATCTTGAAAAGATGTGAAAAAATAATTTCGAATTCAGTGCAATTTTTTACACGCAACGAATATATCATGGAAAACAAATGTAACTACTGCATTTATGTGTTCTAATTTTCGATATATCATATACTAGAAATTTCCCCTAAAAGTGCAAAGGTATACTGAAGGATTAGAAGATTTGGGAAGATACATCTCACCACTCACTCCAATGCAACTTAATCGTTTTTTAGTGGAGAAAAATTTCTTCTAGATAAGAATATGTAGATGACATATATCTAAAGCCACTCAAAGATGTTATAAAGGGACATACAAATCTCTGAAGAGGACTCCCTGTTAGATTTTAACGATTGATGAAAAAAATTAGGCTGCTATTAAGATTTAAGAAGGAATTTTTGGTATTCAGAAAGTCGTCATTATAAGTTCCTTCGATACATCTCAGAGCAAGAGGAATGGTAATGACAACAATGGAGGTGGAACTAGAGTAGAGTGACACTCTTCCAAAGGTGGAAAGAGAGACACTCTTCTAGTTAAAACAATCCAATTTCGTTAATGATTTTCTTGTTAAGCTAATTTTTGTGCTAGTTTTTAACTTCTAAGTTCTAAGTTTTGTAAGTTCATTTTTGTGCTAGCTTTGAACTTCTAGGTTCTAAGTTTTGTAAATATGGGAAGCACGATAATATAAAAGTCCTTTTAGAATAAAATTAAATAAATTCAAGTGAAATGGGTAAAGCATCTCACCTGTGGTGACTGCAATTACATAAAAAAAATGGAATAGGAGTTATCTTCTAAAGTGCACAATATTGAATTCACCAACCAATTTCTAGGATGTGTCTGTGAAATCCCAAGCACACCATCTGTGATCTCGGGCTTGGGCTTGTGAATAAAACTATCAATCTTCGGATGTTGAAAATCACCCTCCAAGTCCCCATAGTTTTCCATTTTGGGGTAAAAGAAACACCAATGGCATTGATTTTGGCCAAAGATTTGATAGATTACAAGCACATCCAATCCATCAGATTGATTAAAAGAAGGAAAGACACATCCAATCCATCATATTGATTAAAATAAGGCGACACAAAAGCGACATTACTTCATGATTAATATACAAGAATTAAATATTTCCTTACACTCTAGTTGAAGCTCCATCACATCTTTGCATTGTTCTTCACTGTTGCTAAATTTTGATGTTCCATCTTTTACTATATCATAATATATTATAATCATAATAAAAGAATAAAAAATACTTATATATTAATTAAATTTATTAAGATTTTGTATAATAAATATTAATTTTTTTATTATAAATTGATTTTAAAATATATATATATATATTATAATATTTTTAAAAATTTATTTTTTAAAACCCAATAAAACATAATTTTGTAACAAATTAACTTACAAACCAATTAAAAATCAAAATATCTAAAAATTTAGAGAGATTAGAATCTTTCCTTTTCCATTTAAAATGGGATTTAGAAAACTTTAAATGGCACTTCCCAACAAATTCCATGATGGTTGCAATGAGAGGTGTCAAAAATACTTATATATTAATAATATATATTAAAATTTTGTATAATAAATATTAAATTTTTTATGCCAGATCCGGCTGCTTAATGCACCGGACGAGATGTGCCACCTTGCGCACTTCCCCATGGAGATGGCCAGGGCAGCCCACATGGCTCCCGACACTCGCATTAACTCAGCTCTTAATGCTCCTGCTCGCGCGAAGTTCATTATCCTTGGTCTGCTCAATTTGGTTGCGATTATGGTGGTGCTGCAAGATATGGAAGGTCATTCGCATGGCTCCGACGACGCCACTGGTTCGGTGAGCTCGCCCGCCCCGCTGCTCGGTATTTGCACTCCTGGCTCGCTCGAGGCCAGCGTGAAGACTTCTACAGGGAGGCGCTGCTCTCTGCAGGCCTGCATTGAATTGCTCCTAGGTATTCATTACTCTCAGAGTCCGCATTGTCTGTTTAATTTTCTCTCCGGTGCTGGCACTAACCTGCGTGGTGAGCTTCTTGGTGGTTTCTCTGCTCCTCCTGTCATTCTCCGCTTCGCCCATCCCTTTGCTCATTCCATCGCTCCTCCCGCTTTCATCGCCTCCCCTCTCGCTTCCGCTCACCTCTGTCATTCCTCTGGAGACATGCCACGTCTTCGTGAGAGGATGAGAAGTCGACGAGGCCTCAGCCAAGGTCTCAGTCGCCCTCCTCCCAGCTCATTCTCCACCGATGAAGCTTAGGACCTCTCTCCGTATCCGCGCGGTGGCAGAGGACGCGGTCGCCGTCGTGCTGGGGATACGGTTTCGGTTCCCATGGATGATGCCCCGCCTTCTCCCTCCCATGCACACGTTCTCGGCGGCAGCCAGTCTGTCCCTCCTGCCCCTCTTCGCCCCACCATCAAGCAGACCTCGCAGCGTGCAAAGCTCAGATTCGATACCACGGCCTCCAATTCTGTTCTCACGGCCTTCATAACGGTTACACTGCGTGAGGAAATTCCCAACCATCCGGCACCTCGTCTGGCTTCCTTGCACCTCTCTCTGGGTTTTGGCCCCCTTTGCGCAGAAGCTATTCCTGTCACCTCCCCTCTTTCACCTTAGGAGCAGCAGAGATTCACTGGAGCACCCTCTGGCGGCATGGATAGGAACGACTCTGGCAAGGAGGACAGCAGTGAGGATTTCGGTTGCAGGGTCATTGAGGAACCACCTTCTCCGACTCATGGCTAGCCTCTGCAATGCTTTCCAGGTTTTTTGTTCCAGTTTCATAGACAATGCTAGTTTTTGTAGCTTTGCAGATCAGTTGGAAGAGTGGTTTCTGAACTATGGCTTCTCTATTTATGTTTGTTTAGTTTATATGTACTCCAAACCGGTTTCCCTCACAAGGGCGGTTAAGACTCTTTGTTTAATAGGACTGGTTTCCCAATCTGGGCAGTCCAGGCACTCTTCGAACAGTTTGATTTTCAAACACAGTGCTCAGGCTTTCATAGCTGACACTGTGCCTGTTTTGTACCAGTAACCTTATACATAATAGAATTAGTTATACTTAGAAAAAAAATATATTAAAATTTTTATTATAAATTGATTTTTAAACATTTAAATATAAAAAATAAAATTATTATTCTAATATTTTTATAGATTTATTTTTCAAAAACCAATAAAACTTAATTTTATGATAAATTACTTAAAAACTAATGAAAATTAAAAGTATCTCAAAATTTAGAGAATAGAATCTTTTTTTTCTTGTTTGGGATGTGAATTAGAAAATTTTAAAGGACAACACATTTCCCAACTAATTCCATGACAGTTGCAATGTTACATGTCAATACAAGCATGCACTCAAATTTATTAATAGAACCTGCACATCTTATATTACATCTTCTTTAAAGATCACACGCTTTCTTTTGATTTGCATATTTACATTATTTAAAGATTAGAAGCTTACTTTTGATTTGCATATTTACATTCATAGAACATGTTAGGTATTTTTTTGGTTTTTTTTAGAATATTTTTCATAATAATATTTTTGTTATCATATGTATTTTATATTACAAAGGTTTTTTTTTTTTTTTTTTGGTAATTGAGGCTAAACCATATTAATTCGAAAATAAAACAATACATATGCTACATGCTGAATTGGTAAGCTGCGTTTAACCAATCCTAGCTTTTATTGCCTTCATATTTGCACAAGTATGGGGTTGTCTCCTTTGAGGAAACCAAAGCGGAAAAAACATCAAACATAAAATTACAAAGTGTGTCGTAGCAACAACGAAAATAGACAAAGTGTGTCGTGGCAGCTGAAAATAGAGGTTCTGTGATAATAAAAAGCATAACAAAAAACTAAAAAGCGCAGAGTTGTTGCGCAGTCATGAAAACTAAGAAGAGCCGAGCTGTTGTGTAGTCATGAGCCTTCTGCATCATCATCACTATCTTGATCTTCCTCCACGATGGGACAGGCGTACTCCTAAGCAACGGCTTCCTCTTCAGCAATAGATTGACACATAGGCCTAGAAGCAAGTGCGGAGAAGATGGGAGAAGTAGCATTCAAATGTTATAAGTGCTAAATATACATCTTGTTTTACTATTTAATATTTTGGTTTTGTTTTGGAATTAGATAGTAAAATTTTATATTAAATTAGGAACTTTTTATTATTTAAAATATGTTTTTAATGAATAAATAGATTTACGATTAAAAAAAATTGACATTTAGATTGTGCAGTCTATATAACCCAAAACTCATTATTTTAACAACTCCTATAAAATTTTAACCAAAATTAACAAAAACAAATTCCTTAAAATCCCAAAACTAAAAAAATTACCAAAAAAACATGCATCATCGAATTATTAACACCAATAATCAGGCAATGCATATTCACCGTCACAAAACATTCAATATTGCTTAACAAAGTAAATATTTGTGGCCATCGCTACTCACGTTTGTAAAGTCATCCAATGATCAGTAACAATTCCGTATAAATTTATAATTCTACCTCTTCATTGACATGTCTCCATTCAAGGAGTGCTTTATGTTTCACCCAAAATTAATGTAAGGGTTATTGTATCCTGATGTTGCAGCGGTTCAGATATTGTAATGAAATCTCCGAAGTAGGAGTTGTTTTTAGTGTTATTTTTTGGAGTTTTCAGTGTTAGAATTTGGCTAAAAAAATTGAAGTAAAGTATTGATTTTTGTTATTTAAACTAGTTTTTTGAGTGTATATATAGATTCAGCACCCTAAAATACTTTTAAAGCACTTCTATTGTGCAAAATTACCCATCAAATTTCTGTTTTAATAAATTCCTGCCAAATTTTAGAAAAATTAAACCCCAAAAATCCAAAAAAAACCTTAAAAAGTAACATTAAAGACTACTAGATAAACATAGCCCATGACTGTACACTCTGGCCCTCTTGTGCTCTCATTGTGATTGACATATCACACTGTTGCTAATCACGTGCATTTATCCACCAATCGAACCTTAGTAACCAACATTGGGGAGAGACGGCTTTCGCATAGATAGTTTGTTCCAGTTCGCTAATAAGAGGAGGAATAATCCTGCTTCTCTTTCGGCGAAGATGGGCACTTCTATTAGTTTTGTAATTCCAGATCAACCACTCTTCCTATCACTTTCGCTCCTCTAACTGGATCATTGGATCACTCTAATACCGGACAGGGAGTGGCATATTCAGAGGTTATACGTTGTTTGATTAATCTGTAACCTAATACGTAGCCTCTCAGTATTCACTAGAGAATCACACATTACCCTTTAATAGTGAGTGATGTATCTAATATTGTGTTTTTATGTACACAGATAGCATGTAATTATTATGCTTTAATTGAGCAATATTGAATTTCCGGACCACAATTTAATACCAACTTTAAATTATTAACTTGGGCCACAAGTTAATACGAACTTTAAATTATTCAGAATTGTTTTCACATTTTCGTTTTGATTTATTACCCATATTAAAAATTCAAAACTTTTAATTATTATAAATTTAAAGAGGCGAAAGTTATTATAATTTATATTGATTAAAAACGGTGGCAATCTTTGTATTGACAGTTTACAAATTCATTTAAAATGTTTTTTTTGAAATAGAAGAACGTTATTATATTGATTAAAAACGGTGGCAATCTTTGTATTTGAGAGTTTACAAATTCACTCAAGTGTATTATTTTTGTACTTTTAGGAGCAATGGTTAATTAAAATTATTTTTTTAAAATATTAAAAAAAAAAGAAAAGATTAAACGTCTTAGCATCTTTAAAAAATAATTGTTATGTTCTTACAAAATCTCGCCACTTTATTTCCAATTACCTAACCACCAGTCATATATTATTTAAATACCATGAGAACGGTTATAGTCCTAAAAACTAATTAAATGAAGGGTTACATCAAAATATTCCAGAATGATTTTCAGATTCGGTTGAAAGCTTGAAATTACTATCATCGTATGCCCTAGCACGTGCGACATTACAAAAGCTTCTTTCATTTTCAAAAAGAAGAAACCAGCTTTTGTCCCATCGAAGAAAGTAACTAGCTTTAGCTTTTGTATCACTGAAGGAAGTAGCTTTCGTATTCATGAAAAATTAGGAATGAACTAGCTTTTGTCTCGGGGAAGGAAGGAACAAACTTTACAAAGAAAGGAAGGAGAACGGATGCAAATAGCTTTTAATTTAGGAGGGAACTAACTTTAATATGAAAGTAGAACGGAAGCAAACAGCTTTTAATTATCTTTCGTCCCAACGAAAATGGAAACTGAACCATCACTTGTATGAAGTGTTTAGTGCTAGGCTAACTGTGATTCAGAGGCTCGTTCTTAAATCTGAATTTGACCCATTGTAATCTGCAAAGAAAGAAAATTAAAAGAGGTGCTGAAGCTGATAGTTAACAACAGAAGGATTTAGTAAGAAGAAGAGTAAGAAATCAGAAAAAAGATGGAGGACCTAGATGACTTGATGGCGCCGTCCTTCGATATGTTCATGAAGCAAGTCGTCCTCCATAACGCCTCGCTGAGATTCGATAAGCGAGCCCTCCTCCAACTCCACGAAGATTGCGGCCGTCCGCTAAGGGGGTCGGCCGCAGAAGCCAGTGTAGAGATATGCTCGTCCGTCGTGAACCCCAGAAGCAGCGCCGGCACAGCTTGTTCGGTTCCGCTAGAAAGGCTGAACCCCATTTCCTTTAACGAGTTGCAGGTCGGGCAAATCCACCGCGGTCGGGTGGTGTACGGGACGCTGTCCGCGGAGGCCAACAGGATATGCGGTATCATGACCATGCTTGAGGATGATAATGGACTCGCCGTCAGGCTGGCAATTTATAACGCTGCTCCTTCACGGGCGGACATCAAGAAGCTTTACCCGAGAGGTGTCAAGGTGGGTGTCAAGGAACCCTATTTTAAGATCGCTATGGACGGTGGCCTTCTCATCCGAGTGGACAACCCCGCCAACGTTGTGAAGCGGACGGAGAACCTGCTGCATGTAGATGTGGAAGAAATCAGAGAAAAAGGTAAAAATTGCTTCAGAGAACAAAACTGGGACGCAGCAGCCGAGCATTATACAAAATGCATTGATGCCTCTCTGCTTCAGCTCAAGGAGGGTTCCTACAGCCTTTTGCGTGCGTATTCCAGCAGGGCGGAGACGTGGCTGCAGATGAAGGAATTCAAGTGGGCGTTAGACGATTCCAACGACGCCCTTCGGATTGATCCAGACCATCTCAAATCGCTATACAGGAAAGGGCGCGCTCTGCTCGGGCTGAGGCGATATGAAGCGGCATGCGAATGTTTCAAGAAATCCGACAAGCCCAGCCCGGGACACAGGGAAATACAAGAGGTGCCATATTAGGCCATGACTTTTTATGCCCAGAGTGTTAGTGGCAAGTATGGCATCTCGGCCTATCTATTAGGACTTCCAACAGCTTCTTGTAAGGAAGCTTTTGATTTCGTGGGCCATGTGGAGATCAAGATGGTCGAAAATGGCTGCGGGCGGGGACTCTACGATGCCCTAAAAATAAGAACCGGCAAGCTATTCCTGGTAACCAACCTTGATGCAGTTGCTTATGATAACGACTTTACCACTCTGTTATATAAGGACAAGCCCCTCAACATGGCATCTTAAGAAGATCTTGTCACCGCGGTCGTCTATGCTACCGGAAAATCGCCAATATTACGCCACCAGCTTTATAGTTTACAACAATCCTCCACCCCCGACAGCTTGGGTGTTCCAGCCATTGATCTGTTTAAGATGGACGGTCCAGAAGAACAAAATGAAGATTTCAAGTTGGAAGCTGACCTAATTCTGGATATTATAAGGCTAAACTCATTAAGTGGAGCCGCAGAGACGTTTGTTTTGAAATCAGGAGGCCAAAATTTGACCGGTCTCTGGCTGCTTCTGTCCTTCATCAATCATTCCTATTTACCGAACTTGAAAATTCTAGACGTGGGAAGCACCATGTTTATTCATGCTTCCAGGCCCATCAAGAAAGGAGAAGAGATCACCATTTCTTATTTTGATTTCCTCCTCCCCCTACTGCAGCGCCAAGCCCGATGCAAAAAGTGGGGCTTCACGTGCAAATGCAAGAGATGTATTCTCAAGGACTCTCTATGGACATCCATGGAGCCTTTAACTACCACATGCTTTCAGCGACTGCATGACAAAGAAATGGATGAATTTTTTTCTACAACTTCTCTTCACCAAGCATTTGATGTGGATGTTCCGGAATGCGCAGGATTCTTAAGGCTTTCTGTACAGGCAGAGGAGATTATTAGGAGTTCCCATTTGCTAGAAACGGAAGAAGAGAAACTTTGGATTCATGCATATTTTGTGTCTGCATATCTAGAAGGAGCACGATCCAAAAGCTTCCTTTCGACCATGATAAACCGCTGCTTTCCTTCAAGGCAGAAAATCATGGAGGCCATTCAAAGTATTGTTCCCGGAGACTTTTGAAATCTGAACATGGAAGCCTGGCAGTTTAAACATTTCTTGCATTGGATGGGAGATGTAAATTAATACTCTATTACACGATATGCATTGGACCGTGCAAAGGTTGCATGCATAAGTGTCTTTGGCAAACATAGTGACGATGTTCTCAAAGCGCTCATCCTCAAGTATTCAGACTGACTTGTTTTCATAATAGTACACTCCCCATGGCTGGCTATTGTGGGATCTTCTGATTGGGATCGTGTATAGAAAAGGCCTATTTTGCATGAAGTATTCGAAGTAATTGGTTAAACTATTCTGATATGCATAAAATTCCAGAGTCCTTTTGTTAGTATGTGTATGAAAGCTAGATTAAGAAAGCTTGGTTGAACGACGATTTTGAAAGTTTTTTAAGTGTTCTGTTCATCATATCTTTTGGCTTTGAAGCCTGATTTGAAACAGCAATTGTTTGGAATATATGAACACCTTTATATTTAATGTAAATATTGAAATATTTGATTTGTACTAGTCGTTATATTGAATGTAGTTATTGAAATATTTGAGTTATATTGAATGTAGATATTGAAATATTTGATTTGTACTGGGTCGTTGGAGTGAAATTGCTGCTAACCAAACCAAACAATACATTCACACAGCTTTAATTAATCAATGATGAATAATAATTAATGATGAACAAGCAAACAATCTTATTGTATTTTATTTTATTTTTCTCAAATTCTTTTGTTCAATAATCCCACCGAAGTATCTTCGTTACAGTTGAAATATATATTATGATTACAATAGCTGAATTTTAATTGAATCATTTGTGTTTAACAATGAAGGTATGTTCATCCATGTTTTGTAAATAAAGGAAAACTTAACTACGAATCCTTGCTTGCATATCGGTTGTAAATTTAGAAATATAAATGTAAAAGTTGTTTACTTGATTACGCATAACAAATTCTATAGTTATAAATTTTATTAAAACTAAAAATAATTGATATATTTTTGTAATTTTGATTATGAATAAGTTTAAATTAAAAATACTTTTATATATTATTATGGATCAAATAAAAAACTCCCTCCTGCTCCTCCAGTTTGTGCGGAGCCACACCTACCATTTAACAGTTGTGTGTGCATGTCCATTTCCTTAGTTCTTAGAAAACAGATAAGTTAACCAGATGCCCAACGTATCTCGACATTCTCGAAAAGACGTGAAACAATAATTTCGAATCCAATGCAATTTTTTCCAAGCAAAGAATGAGGGTAGTTTAAAAAATCTACAAAATAACTTAGAAATTTCTATAAAAAAATTGAAAATCTGGTTATATGTATAAAACTTCAAGATTTTGGGTGTTCAAAGAATTTTTGATAATGTTGAATCCATTTTCACCATCAAAAAATAATTCAAACACTCTGACTATTTAATTTTTTGAAATTATTTTTACATTATTCAACTCAAAAAAAAAATTATTGAGTAAATAGACAACTCCCAATTAATATCTTATATCAATAGTGGAAAACAAAATGTCTTATGTCAATCGTGGAAAACCAATGAAACGACTACATTTTTGAGTTATGATTTTCGATATATCATATATTACCATTCTTCCCCTTCCCCAATATCATTAGGTATTGTAGATTGGAAATGACTAAATAAAGTTATGGGTAGGTAGGTTAGAGATGCTATTTAGTATTGTAACTTTATTATTTTAGTAAAATAAAATAAAATAATAATAGAAATAAATATAATTATTGTATTGTATTTATGTGGATTATATTTTATTTAAGGGGAATTAAATTAGTATGTATTTAAGCTTGTATTTTTATGTGAAAATCATTTTTAAAATAGAAAGATATTTGATCTCTCTTGGCTTGGTAGATGTTGGGCTTTAAATTTGTCATAATTTTGTTGATGAAACCATCTATTTTCGTATCATTCCATTCACTCATTGTCATCGTTTTTAACCATATTTCTTCATAAACACACCAAATTCCCACATACATGTTTACATGGTTTATTATTATTATTTCTATTATTTTTAATGAATTATAGAGAATTATGCATGGTTTTACTAATGATAGTTTTGTCAGTGCAAATTTTTACAGTTAGCAAATTTCTGCAGTTGTCTCCATGGTTGAGGTAGTAGCACCACTCTAAAATGAAATCTGACACATGGAAATTGTTTCTAGAAGCTCAAATATAGATTTTTGTTGGTAAAAATCCACCCAGCTCGCACATGTGGACCTCGAGGCAAATATCAAGGGAAAATTGCAGCAATTTTGACAAGTCCACTTTAAACGCATTTTTTGAGCGATTAAAAGTGAATCTCGCAAAACAAAAACATGGGTTTTTTTTTAGCATGGGCCCAATTAAGCTCTATAAATGAACTTTTCCCAAATTCGTTACCAATTGGGAGCTATTTTAGGTTCTTTGGGGCCCTATTTTGTAGTTTCATGAGCAAACATTTCGCTCATGTGTCAATTTACACCGAGTCAAGCAAACAGAGGTTGAAATGGAATTTGCTTCATGAAATTTGTGGAAAATAGGTGTCCATTCATTTCTTATCTTTAGCCATATGAATCTCCATGAAGTTACATTGTAACCCCTATATAAACACTCCATTGAAACAAATAATGGAGGTTAATTTTTTGAAGCATACAATGAATTGTTAAAACTCTATTTTACATTATTTTTAATGAAGAAGTGCCTTGAATATTTGATGCATAGATGACTGTTGGTGTGAAGATTTAAGACCACTTGTTTGTGGAGGGCCCCTGCAAACAATGAACGTTCTGTATTTTATGTTTTTAATGTAGTTGTTTTCATGTTCTCATTTTATCATTTGATGTAGTTATTTTTAGAATTCCATTTTGTCATTTGCTGTAGTTGTTTCCAGAATTCCATTTTTTCATTTGATGTATATTTTTACATATATTTCCTTTATCATTTTATGTAGATTTATCAGCCTTCCCTTTCGAATTGTTAAATTGCAGAGTGATTCATAGTTTTTCTTCTATAGCAGTATTAGTTCATTGTAGAGTAGTTGTACAAATTCATGTGTGGTTTATTTCAAGAGCATCGAGTGATTTATTACCAAGTTTATGAATAAGTTTATTTCAAAAGCATTAGCGATTTCCTTTCAGCAATGATTGAATGATTTTCTCTTAGTATATGAGTGAGTTTTTTTTTAGTTCAAGAGTGATTTATTTCCAAGAGCAATAGTGATTTACTTATTTTCACTTTGAGGAAATTTCCTTTTAAAAACATAAAAATGTATAAGTTCCCTTTTCTATAATTTGATTTTATCTTCATGTACAAGATTGTTAGAGAATAATAAATTTAGAGGCTGGCAAATAAATTAGTTAATTTTTCTTCATAAGATAAAGAAATTTTGTTTCAGTTTTTACAGAGTAGAAAGCATGTTGATTTTTAGAACTTACTTGTAATTTAAATTTATCAATTTCATTTGGAGCATAAGAATAAAAGCATCCTTAGAAGTAATATCTACAAATCCAATTATCACACCAATAAACTAAATTAATAAAAGAGGCTTCTAGCATATATTGTGCACTTGCACTTTACAATTTTACCAATTCTTTTCGATAATTTATGTAGTCGATTTAAGATAATTAAATTGACCAAAAATTTTGGCGTCGTTACTGGGGAAGTGTAAATAGGAGCCTATTTCCTTCTTTCAAAAAATAAAAATAAAAATCAATCACCTACAACCCCTGCTATATCACGTGGTGCAGTAAGAGTCACATCCACATATGAATTCCTAGTTTTGCAGGTAGAAGAAGGGTTGACAAAGGAGGTAGAAGAAATGACTGAAGATGATGATAATGAGGAAGATCCTATTGATTTTCCCATTAAATAAAATGATCTCAAAGTTCATATGAAGAACATCCCTCCATCCGTACTTCCTAACTTCAAAGGTATGAGATCAGAAGACCCAGAAACTTTTATTTTTGAATTTGAAATCATTTGTAGATCTTATGTTTACTCATTAAACATTAAAAAATTGAATTTGTTTCCAGAAACATTGAAGGATAGAGCTCTTATATGCTTCATGACTTTAGGAACAAATTCTATAAGGACATGGGATGATATGAAAAGAGTCTTTTTGGAAAAATATAAAGATTATTGCATACATCATAAACATAGAAATGAATTCTTTAATATGAACCAAAAAGAGGATGAAAGCCTAGAATATTTAGTGGAGAGACTTACTTATAATATCAAAAGATCTAAATTTCATAATTTAGGATCAGACACATTAAAAAATCTCCTACAAAATGCTATAAAGGATGAACGGATTGATCTTCTTAATATGGTGGAAAAAGGGGATGTCTACCAATTTTCATTTCAAGATATTTGTGAAATGTGCAAGAACATATCAAGAGGAAAATAAAAATATGTAAGATCCGCTCAAGATCCATTTATGACAAGAGTAAGTAAGTCGCCATCACGATTGGTAAGTTAAACTGAACTTAACAACTTTCTAAACATTCTTGGTAATTTAAATGAACAAATTGACATGTTAAGAATGAAAAACAACCAAAAAGTTGAAAATGTTGCTTTATTTTTCCCTAAATGTACAAAGAAACATTATTTGCATGAATGTTCACTTGATAACATTAAAATTTGTAAAATTTGTGCAGGATCACATACTACTGAAGATTGCCCATCATTACGAGGGTTGAAGGCAGTTTACCAAAAGAATAATCCAGGAGTGAATCAATCAAAAGAGAAACTATGTTATGTAGCTCCAAGAGTACTATGGCAGCCTCATCAACCCAATATGATGCAATATCCTTATGCGTAGTTTCAAGGATATGCACAACAATCTCAACGTAATTGGAAAACACCCTTTCCTTGGAAACCTTGGCCATCTCAATCCCAACCTCAAAACCAATCTTGGCAACAAAGTTGGTAAAGGCCCTATAAAGGAAATCCACCATATCCTCAATCTTTTCCTCACTTTCCTCAATACTATAATTAATTTTATCCATGCCATTTACGTCCACCACAACATCGATATCACCCTCAATTGACCCCAATTCAACCTCTTCTGTTACCAACCACACAATTATCCCAAAGATCCATTCCCACTCCACTACTTGCACAACCATTTCATATCCCCAAAAATAAAACACCTGAATCCACTTACAATGTTGAGGTATTGAAAAATTATTCTCTAGATATCCAAGAAGAAGGTCCAAGAATCATGCATGCATGTCGATAAATAGCAGTTGTTGGAACCTGAGATTGAAAAGTTTATTGCAAGCATAACACCAGGTTCTATGAATGGAGATCACATCTCTGAATACTTGCATGACATGATATAAATAAGCTAAGGAAGAAAATATTACAATGAATCTTGTTTCAAGGCAATCATCAGATCCCAGTACTCCATTCTTCAGTATCTTTTGACATCATCTCAATCAAGGCAGTTCGTCTCTCATATACTGGTACATATCAAAGGGTATATTTCAAACTTGCATATGATTTTATCTATCATCTTGTTACACACATAGTTCATTGGAAGTATTCATATACTTGAGTGAGATTTCCTTTTCAAGTAGAGTAGGACATATATAAAAAAAATAAAAAGTAAAAGTAAAAGTAAAAGGAAAAAGTAAAGAGAAAAATCAGTCCTATTGTAAAAACCAGCTTGCTGATGCAATTAGACATGAGATTTTCTTGAAAAGTAGGCAACTCGAGAGAAAAATTCACAATAAGTTCTGCAATTTTACAATGGTTTCAATATTTTCTTATGGTTCTTCAAATAATTTTTGGTTCTATGCACGAGTTGGCTGATGTGGGATTCCATAAGGCCCACCTTTCAATAGATATTATCCCATCGACCTCGACACCTTATCTGGGATCAAGATCAGAGACTATTTGGAGTGCCTTAGATCTTGCATACATTAATGGAAAATCTCCTCGTTGACAATAATGATAATACTACAATGTCTCTTGATTTTCAGATCTTGCAAGTGACTCGACTTCAACACATTAATTCGTCCCTGTTCAGATGCACTCAGGCACCTTGACACTCATTTACTATATTGGGGAGTTATATCGCATTGGTTAATGATTTTCATCATTGATCAATAATCCAATGATTTCTTCCCATGCTCGACTTCGACACATTCATTTGCATGGCAGTAATTATACCAAAAAAATTTGGCTTCGATGAAGACTAATGGTTTTATGGAATCAACAACAACTTGCAGCAGTAAATTTTATTGGTTTCTTGTAGCAACATGTTCGTCTTTTTGACATTCAACAATAGCATTATGGCACCATTACAACACTTCTTCATTCATTTCATTTTTAAGAAAAATAATAAATTGGGGCCTATTTTAGTCAATATGCATTATGTTTCATAGTTTATAATTCAACATGCAGTACACAATCCAAATCAACAGTTCAAACTTGGTGAAAACAAATTTCTGAAAAAAAATAAACATTTTTTGCAACAACTGTGAAAAGTTGCAGTTTCTGCAACTATTGCCATAGCCACCTATTTTTGTTGTAGCAGCTTGTTCCAGAGGCAGTTTTGACACACATATTGCAAGAAATTGGAGTAGAAACAAAAAAAATTGAGCTTCTGGGTTTACTCAGAATATGATAATTTGATTAAGATGCAGGAAATTTTTTTTAAAAAAAGTGCAAATTGTCATGACTTCTCAGCGGGTTTTAAAGCCGGATTTTGATTTTTCACGAGTTTGGAAAAATTAGGGAATATCTCGGTATTTTTGCACAGCAGTGCCTTTATTCATCAACATGGTATTTGAAGGCATGTGGCGGTAGAAACGTAAAAATACATTTTCTCCCTTTTGAATCACTCAATTTGGCCTTAAAATGAGTTCGTAGCATATGTTTTTGTTGCAACATTGGGCAACGTAAAGGGTGAAACATGACAGAAATTGATTTTATCATAACTTGCAAACCGTGCATCCTTTGGGCCTAAAATCTTTAAGGTAAATGCATTGAGGTAGGGTAAATTAACATACAAAATTTCAAAAAATTCTAATGTGTATTTTTCAATAAATTGGCCACTTTAACCTACATACATTTCTCATTTTTCTTGCGATCCGTACACCCATTGGCTGAGATGTTTTTTGGCAAGATGCATAATATTAATAGTAACAACCTTAGAAAATTTCTGAAGAATTTGATTTACCATTTGAGGGAAATTGGAAAAAAAAAATATGCTACATGAAAAAAGATACATTTTGTGGAGCAAGGTCAAAGTGGAGGTCAACGCATCATGGAGTAGAGTACTTGAGCCAAATCAACACCAAATTATCCAGCAGGTTGTGTTCTCTTCTGTAATTACAAAAGGTAAATTTGAAGTGAAACTAGCCTTAAACTTTTTAGTTTATTAAAAATTATAGAAATTTTAATGAAAATTTGTTGTCAAAATGTAGTTCCAATTTCCTCCCCATTATGTTTTGTCATGCATTTTAACAACCAATCCCACAAGTTATGATTAATTATTTATCAACAAAGTCCTGCAACCCATGCAATAATCTCATTGTTTTCCATGGTCATAATGATGTTCTTCTATGCTTTCACCACTCTCTTGTGTAAACTTTCTCTTCTTGTTTATTCATGATTTCCTTAATGGTCCATCAACATGATGTTCTTTAGAAAAATAATTATTTTACAAATAGAAAATTTTTACTTCATGGTACATGTTTGTAGCACATGATCAAAAAGTACATGGAGCACTTAAATTATGTGTCATATTTCTCATCTTCAAATTTTTAATGGAAGCCAAGAAATGATGAGTGCAAAGCCACAAGAAGAAGATTGCAACAAGGCTTTGTTCCTACACTCTTGAAATCACTTGGAAGCATATTTTAGGCTTTGATGAGTTATATAACCCTCAACAACAACTCTTATTTTTCGTTATATGCAACTCATCTTGTCAAAAGCTGCACATTGGGAAGTATTCTTCTTTCATTTGTTTGTGAGCTCTTGAAGAAACTATTTGATAACATTGTTGAAATATGATTGGTTTCTATACATGGATGATAAGAAGACAATCATTATGGGCTGAAATCTATGATAATTTCCTGCCATACTAATGGGATGAACTTCAAAAGGATGGAAAGCACATTCGATAGATGGAATAAAAGTCTTGACGTGTTCTTCATAATATGGTATTTTACCAAGGCTTGAACAATTTGAGCACAATTAAAATAGCGACAAGTACTTGAATATCCTACTATGTGGGTATCCTTTCTTTTCATACAAGTTGCATATAATAAATAATGAAAGGTTGTTTTTTAAGAAAAGAACAAATCAGCAAGTATCACTTCTACCTCTATAGCATCCATGAGCAACTTAGTATGTGAAGACTTCAAGTTGTTTGACTTTCAAAGGAGGATGGGTAACTCTTATTTCATACTCTAATGACACAACAAGAAAGTGTAGAAATAAAGAGTTATGCTACAAGATTAGTAATCTAGAAAAAAAAAAAGAGAAAAGTGCATCTTATTGAGATAGAGGGGCAATATTTCTCTCTTGGAGCTTTGGTCAAGGATTTAGTTGAAATGATAGAATAAAGAAACACAAAGAACCAGTTGGATTATGAAAATTTGAAATTATTTGTGTCCATGAGGACATGCAAAATCTCTAGCGTGGGGGAATGTTGGGCCTTAAATCTGTAATAATTTTGTTGATGAAATCATCCATTTTCGCATCATTCCATTCACCCATTGTCATCATTTTTAACCATATTTCTTTATAAATTAACCAAATTCCCACACACATGTTTACATGGTTTATTATTATTATTTATATTATTTTTAATGAATTAAAGAGAATTATGCATGGTTTTACTAATGATAGTTTTGTTAGTGCAAGTTTCTAAAGTTAGCGATGTTTTCGCAATTGTCTCCATGGTTGAGGTAGTAGCACCACTCTAGAATGAAATTTGACACATGTACATTGTTTCTAGAAGCTCCAATATGGATTTTTTTTGGTCAAATTCCACCTAGCTCACACATGTGGACCTCCAGGAAAATATCAAGGGAAAATTGCAGCAGTTTTGACCAGTCAAATTTAAACGTGTTTTCTGACTAAACGAAAGTGAATCTCGCAAAACCAAAACATGGGTTTTTTCCAACACGGGCCCAAATAAGTTTTGAGTAAGCATTTTTCCCACATTAAATACCATTTGGTATATATTTTAGGTTCTTTGGAGCCCTATTTTCTAGTTATGTGAGAAAACATTGTGCCCATGTGTCAATAAACGCACACTCATGAAAACAGAGATTGGAATGGACTGTGATTCATCAAATTCGTGGAAAATAGGTGTCCATTCAGTTATTATCTTTAGCCATATGAATATCCATGAAGTTACATTGTAACGCCTATATAAACACTCCATTGAAACAAAGAGGGGAGGTTAATTTTCTGAAGCATACACTGAATTGTTAAAACTTTGTTTTACATCCTTTTTAATGAAGAAGTGCCTTGAATATTTGATGTGTAGTTTATTTTTCATGTGAAGCTTTGATACCACTTGTTTTTGGAAGGCCCCTACAAATAGTGAAGGTTCTGCATTTTATGTTTTTAATGTAGTTGTTTTCATGTTTTCATTTTATCCTTTGATGTAGTTATTTTCATAATTCCAATTTGTCATTTGTTGTAGTTGTTTCCATAATTCAATTTTTTCATTTGATGTAGATGTTTACATAGATTTCCTTTATCATTTGATGTAGATTCATCAATATTCCCTTTCAAATTGTTAAATTTCCGAGTGATTCATAGTTTTTCTTCCAGAGCAGCAGTAGTTTATTATAGAGTAGTTTTATAAAGTCATGTGTGGTTTATTTCAAGAGCATCGAGTGATTTATTTTCCAGCTTATGGATAAGTTTAGAATGAGTGATTTATTTTCAGGAATGATTGAATGATTTTCTCTTAGTATATGAGTGAGCTTTTATTTTTATTTCAAGAGTTATTTCTTTCCAAGAGCAATAGCGATTTACTTATTTTCACTTTCAGGACATTTCATTTTAAAAACATAAAAATGTATAAGTTCTATTTTATAGTTTTTGATTTTATCTTCATGCATAAGACAGTTAGAGAATAAGAATTTGTAGAGACTAACAAATAAATTAGTTAAGATTTCTTCATAAGATAGAGAAAATTTGTTTCAGTTTTTACAGAGTAGAAAGCATGTTGATTTTTAAAACTTAGTTGTAATTTAAATTTATCAATTTCATTAGGAACATAGGAATAAAAACATCCTTAGAAGTAATATCTACAAATCCAATCATCACACCAATAAACTAAATGAATAAAAGAGGCTTCTAGCATATACTGTGCACTTGCACTTCACAAGTTTACCAACTTTGGTCGATAATTTATGTAATCGATTTAAGGAAATTAAATTGACCAAACAATTGATCTAAACTTAAAATGGATCTAAAATAATATTTATATAATTAAGTAAAAATTAATAAAATGCTTGCATGAAGATCCTAGTTGAAAAAACTGGCAATGGAGTGTGTAGAATCACCTTCCCACACATATGTGATCTTAATGCTCTATTAAGGAATATGTATATTTTTTTGTGTAAGAATTCAAAGATGAAAATTATGGCATGATAGAAAGAAAATATCCCAAAAAATTTTAACACCCAACTTTTATTTCATTTTATCTTATTTGAAGATAGGATAAACAATTAATAAGTTAAACTACTTAAACACATAGGCCAAATAACCATACAATGCTAAATGGACCATACAATAAGAAAATGGCATGAAATTTTATTGGACTATGGTGACACACCACGCCAATCCAACAACGATGAATTCTATAACATTAAACTCTGATAAAATATAATTTTACCAGATCCCATGAGAATTCTATTATAAGGGCTTTGAATGGCTATATTCTATGATGCATTCAGTCCTCGAACATATGTTGCATATGGTATCAAATTCCAAGTGTACCAGATCCATCATCTCAAACACCAAACACTCAATTGCATATTTTCAATGTTGAAGGTCCCCCGTCCCAATCGCCTAACGCTCAATGGCAGATATGAAATGCTCGGTTGACTCTTCTACATCAGTTCTATGGTTTGTGTCTGTGGCCTTGACAATGTCTTATAACAACAACCTCACCTCCACTTATTGATTCTCATAGTTGAATATGGTCTCTTAACATGGTGACCAATATTTACTATGCTTATTTAATGCGCTCTGAGAGACGTTAATATAAATCCATTCCATCCATCTGAGCCCTCTCATACTAGTATTAGCATCCATCTCTCATGGCTTCCCATCAGTGTTCAAAATTGAACACGTCAGAGCCCTTCAAAGGGCCTCTAGCACATCAGAGAAGTAGGGAAAGTAATTTACGAGTAAAAAAATTAAAATTGGATTTTTACAAATTAAAAAAAAAATGAATAATATTATAAAATGTCACCAGAAGTGTTGTAGCATGTCAGCGCTCGTCACATTTTTTAAAATTATTAAGTATGACTGGACTCAGGAGTCAGGTAGTAACTAGTGAATGGTGACTGGGCTCATGTTGTTGCAGCATTGAAGGAGATTAATGGCAACGGAGAGCTTGTTGAGTTTCCATTGACTGGAAGTCTACAATTCTACATTGTGCAACTGCCTGCCTAGTTAGTAACTTAGTAGTGCCAAGTTCCAAGTCCAAGCCAACAACCATCATAATGGCACTGGCAGTCTAGCATGCTCATGCTCAACACTTAAAATTTAACAGTGATATTTTTCCTAGACTCAGTCTTCAACGCGAGCGGCGAAGGATTTTCCTTTTCATCCTAGAGAAGAACTGCAAGTTTTCAATTTCAACCTACATTGAAAGATCCATTCCTCACTACTCAGGACAGGAGTCAGGACTCAGAAATTAGCAAAAGAATATTCTTCAATCTAATGCACAAACAACCAGGTACAGAACCTATGAATATTGCTACTAGATATATTTCTATTTACAGTTGGATTAGGATGTCTATTTATTTTTTGGAGCCTTCTTTTGGTAATATTCCTATTTAGGAACAGCTCCTGAATCATGCACTTAAAAATGAATTTTCAGAAAAATATGCTTTAGAATAGTAAAATAACACTTTTATCCTTTAGATCAGACAATAAAAAAACTAAATCCAAGATTTGAGCTGAAACAAATAAGACTAGGTGGGTTAAACAGATCTCCCACACCTAGTTATCTTCAAGAGAAGGCCCAATGAGGGGCTGCAGCAAAGTGAATGCCCTACTGAAAGTGAAGAGAGATTTCAATGCACAACATGTTATGATATACACTCAGCAACTGATTTCAATTATAGCAGCAACTTATATGCGAATTTAGGATCCAAAAAGTGGGGAAAAGCAGTGATTTTGACCCTAAAATAGGTGTATTTAGAAATATGTGTAAAATTAAGGGAAATTCCAAGAGGTTATTTTATATTAGGTCATTCTGGACCTATTTTCCAAATTTTAGATTAAACAAATCATTATAGCTATGTTAAACAGTTCCTCCATCCCCCGATATGCTTAAAAATGCTGATTTCCCATGACTTTGAGTATGCAGAAAATGGCAGAAGCATGCAAAGCGTAATTTATAAATAAATTATACAAAATATGTCTAAAACATCATATTTAAAGTTTATTATAATAGAGAATGAAGAAAAATATATATTCAGCTCCTTTTATACATCAAATAGATCACCCGACAAGGGGATTTCATGAAAGAACAAATACAAGTAACAGATCTACAAAATATGGATATGAAAAATTTAGAATCACTGAAACTTTTATTATATGAGCTTAAATGTACAAAATAACAGAAGAGGTTGAAGTACAAACTTTCCAGAACAAGGGATGGCCCTTCCTTAAGGAAATGAGCACCAAACTAGGGTAGAAACCCTGCTGCAGCAATGCACTGGAAAATAACGCAGTTTCTGAAGTATACTACCCAGTTGATGTTGGAATTTCCTTTGGCCTGATGCCAATATCTAAATATGAATCTCAAGGCTTCCTCACTAATCTTCCAGAGAAATGAATGCTCCCTTTTCTACAAAACTAGATCTGGAAGTGGTGTTGAAAACCCCTCACTACAACACCCAGCAACACAGTATTATTCTGCTGCAGAAATAATGTTGTCTTGATGGAGGAAGCTTGGCCTCAAGCCTAGATGTGAGGCATTTCAGAACATACTCCTTCAAGAGCTCCTCAATGAAGGAGGAGGAATTCCTAAACAGGAAATTCCTCTCTAGCTAAACAACCAGAGCTTTTGAGTTGCCCAAGCAATCTCAAAATCGAATTATCTTCAACAACCTTTTCCTTGAGCCTTCTCCTTCCTTTTATAAGATGAGGATGTGCAAAACCCTAAACCACCTCAAATGAATTAACCCTTTCACATTGGATCCTCCTTCTAGAACTGCGTTGGGTCTTGAAAGTGGTTCAATGTATCTGGTCTGCTTAGTGATTTGGTCCTGTTGAGCCAGTCAAGTGGCTCATTCCTGTTCACACACAAGTGGCTTTTATTAAGAAATCCCTGATTTGTCTCTGTTCACATTGGGCATTGATTTATTTTTATGTTTTAGGAGTTTTTCATGTCCTCCTTTACATTTTATTCATCAATAAATAAAATTAAAACAAAATGAAATATTCCTGTTAGCTTGGGCTAATTAGGAATATTACAGTACTCTCCTCCCAAATGTTGCTTGTCTTCAAGAAACTGCAAGGATAGAACTGAAGGATGTCCCCTCCTCCTACTGTAGCATCCACATATGATGATCTCCTCTAAATAATGAGATGTTGTGTCAACAATGAATCTCCATATTACCTCTCCCAAGCATGTAAATTAGCTTAATAGCTATCATCATGAATAAGTAGAGTAATCAAGAAGGCAATAAGGTGTTTCCTAGAGGCTCCCTTGAGGCATGGAATCTGAAATTTATTGGGAAACAACATTCCCATGTGGATCCTCCATCCCCAAGAAATCATCCATACAAAGTGAGTTTCCCAACATGGCAACTACTGAAAATGTTCCTCCACCTTGAGCTCCCGCAAAATAGGTGGGTTGAAAATCTGTAGATGGTATACAAGATAGTCTACCCCACGCTCTTCTCCTCTCCACTTAAGATAAGTGTAGAGTGC
Source organism: Pinus albicaulis (assembly GCA_034641835.2). Lineage (NCBI taxonomy): Eukaryota > Viridiplantae > Streptophyta > Pinopsida > Pinales > Pinaceae > Pinus > Pinus albicaulis. The sequence goes on from JAXQQM020074411.1 coordinate 65,017, forward strand.
AAATTGATCTTAGGCTGCAAGGATATTTCCCTCAAGTGGCATCACGAAGACTAGATCCGCAAGGATCCTCCCTCCAACGATGTAAAACCAGTAAGCCCAAAATGTTCCATATGTGATGGACAGAAGGGTATCATCATAAGTTATTCCATCACACACATGGCCCACCTCCAAGAGAAGCAAGTGTTTGGTCATGGTGGCCACAACCCTTCCCATGTTCCCATTAGAACATGTACTGCAGAAAATGTGGGAACCTACTTCCCAAAAGGACACATCCAAACCATGTGCCTCACTCAACATCATGTCTCCCATCAAGATAAAAGAAATATCAGCAATTTAGAACATGAATATCATCATCATGAAGGAAATACTGAAGGTTCTAGGTGATGCAAGAGAGTACCAACAATTTCCCAAGTCTTCCCAGCGCAGTTTTACATACTGCTACTTTAGAAGAATACATGGCAAATTGTTTCTTGTTACATGGTTAATCATATAAACCAAATGAACATACATGTAAGAAAAACATATTTTCCCAAGGCCACATAAGAGATGGTTGTCTCCATCATACAATTTGGCCCAATGTAGACCATGGAGCTCAATGAATAGATTTCCCTCTTGTGGAGCAATGCACTGCCAAAAGATGGTAAGAGGATGCAAGCAAAAGCTCTCACCATATGTTGGAAGCAAGAAGATACATGGATCCATGAATGAATCCTCAATAATAGTTTGGCACACTCCCATGAAGGGGAATGAACCAAGGGTTGCATGCAAGTCCTTCTCCTCCTGCTTGGAAACCCAAGTCAAGAAAACCACACAACAGTAATAGATGTCTCCATCTACCACTTCATCTTCTTCACCTCTTTTTTTCTCACCAAGTGCATCGAATGAGAAGTGATCCTGGGAATAATCCATCAATAAATCCCAGCTCCAAAGTGACAACTCTGTTGGCCTATGCAAATAGGCTCCCATCAACACATAGCTCCAATATTTGACATGCAAATGTCAAAGGCATCTCCCATAATGCTGCTACATATGAGAAGTCCTTCCCATGAAGAAAGTCCTTCTTGAACATCTAAGGTCATGGAGTAACCCCTTTGCACTATGATAGTGCCATCTTCTATTCCTGCAACATCATGAAAACTGTGAGAGAAAATCTGCCCTTGCTCTCTCAAGAACATCCCAAGCAACAAAATATTTTGCTGCCTCTCTATACTCCCATCATCAAGATCATGTAGTGAAAACATGGTGATTGATATGAAGAATATTATGTCAACACAATGTGTCCATACTCCTTGCTGCTCCATGATGCAAGTATCCTGCCACCTACCCTTAGAAAGAGAGTGATAACCAAACTCTTTCAAGAGAAACCAGCGCAGCCAAGCCTCCTGCTGCCTGGTGTCATAGATCTGCAAGTAGCTCTCCATCCACATCCACTCAACCAATTGTGGATGTCTCCTTCCACCCTTCATCCTAGTACTCCTCCCATGAGGGCTACCATCATCCCAAATCAAATTCATGCATTTCATGGGATCATGAAATGCAATCTTCCGAAGGATCAATTTGACCCTATGAGGACCCAAATAGGTGGTAGGAAAAAACCTCCCATCATGATGTGCATGGCTCAAGAAATGTCCAACATAGTCATGAGAGATGTTATCCATATGAAGATGTCCTCCATCTACTATCTACTCATGTGAGAAGGAAATATCCTCCTCAAACTATTGAAGAACTTTGCACTCCATGATGTGTTGAAGTGCACCTCCAATGAAGTCTTCCAATGAGGTCTTATCCTCATGCATGGCCTTCCAAAACCAAAGGGGCCATGGATTTGCTGCAAGTATAATTTTCTCTTTGAACAAGGGTGTGCTCATTGAGAAAGGGTCATCTAGAAGGGACAAAGGGTTTCTCACTTCAAGATGTCTACCGCCCATCATTCCACCCTCTATTGCTTCATGAATGAAGCTTCCATGTGAATTCTCTAATGAGGAATGGTTCCTCTCTTCTTCCTTACTGCTTTGGCACAGAGCAGTGCAACTCTGTTGCTCAAAATCAGCAGCATGCAAAGATGTAGACCTCTTCATACAATGTGCTGAAATGACAATAGATGAATTTTTAATCATACCTCGGTGAGATATAGAAGCAAGAGATTCTTCTGCAACTATGTAGTCTTCCTTCATTACTGAACATGAAGGCTGCTCTTCCAAGGTTGTGCCAGCGCTGATACAAGTCTCCACCCTCTCAATCTCTTTGAGATCTTCTTCAATACCCTTCAAGGTCTGGAAAAGGAGCAAGGAGATATCCTCTTCTGTCATTTTTCCAAGTGGTGGAGCCATGATCTTTTTTCTTCTATACAATGCATATTCTTTGTGAGGGTAGGAAGTGCATGGGTCTTCCTCTCCTCCTTGAAACCTTTTGTAGGTTTCACTGCAATTTTCTTCTCCTTGAAACCCTCTAGGAGTCTCGGTGCATCTTCTTTCTATTTTCCGATTTACCTCTTTGGAGTGGCCCTTCTTAGATCTGAACATTGATGAGATTAATCTCATACTCTCCATCATTCTAATCTTTGTTTCTTCTCTTCTCTGATACTGGTGTAAATTTCCCACTTCAGGAATATAAAAATTATATTCCAGATATTGACTGTAGGGGAATTTACTGGATATGTCACCTTTAAAAAAATGATGAGATCCAGAGGCTACCTGGCCATCTGTAGACTCTTTTTATAGATCTTGAAACATTCCCCCTTTAGGGATTTAGCACTTTGGCTTGAAGCCATGGGTTGAGCCAAATATCTTGCTTTGATACCACTGTAATATTCCTATTTAGGAACAGCTCATGAATCATGCACTTAAAAATGCATTTTCAGAAAAATATGCTTTAGAACAGGAAAAAAACTCTTGGATCCTTTATATCAGACAATAAAAAAACTAAATCCAAGATTTGAGCTGAAACAAATAAGACCAGGTGGGTTAAACAAATCTCCCACACCTAGTTATCTTCAAGAGAAGGCCCAATGAGGGGCTGAAGCAAAGTGAAACGCCATACTGAAAGTTCAGAGAGCTATAAATGCATAAAATGTTCTGATAGACACTCAGCAACTGATTTCAAGTACAACAGCAACTTAGATCTGAATTTATGATCCAAAAAGTGGGGAAAAGCTAAGATTTTTACCCTAAAATAGGTGTATCCAGAAATATGAGTAAAATTAAGGGAAATTCTGAGATTTTATTTTATATTAGGTCATGAGGTACCTATGCTCCAAATTTCAGCTTAAACAAAGCACTCTAGATATGTAAAACAGTTCCTCCATCCTCGAATATGCTTAAAAATGTTGATTTCCCATGACTTTGAGTATGCAGAAAATGGCCGAAGCATGCAGAGCATAATTTCTAAATAAATTATACAAAATATGTCTAAAACATCATATTTGAGGTTTATTATAATAGAGAATGAAGAAAAATAGAGATTCAGCTCCTTTTATACATCAAATAGATCACCCGGCAAGGGGATTTCATGAAAGAACAAATACAAGTAACAGATCTGCAGAATATGGATCTAAAAAATGAAAAATCTGAAACTCTGACTATATGAGCTGAAATGTACAAAATTACAGAAGAGGCTGAGGTACAAACTTTCCAGAAGAAGGGATGGCCCTTCCTCAAGGAAATGAGCACCAAACTAGGGTAGAAACCCTGCTGCAGCAATGCAATGGAAAATAATGCAGTTTCTGAAGTATACTGCGCAGTTGATGTTGGAATTTCCTTTGGCCTGATGCCAAGATCTGAATATGAAGCTCAAGGCTTCCTCACTAATCTTCCAGAGAGAGGAATGCTCCCTTTTCTGCAAAACTAGCTCTGGAAGTGGTGTTGAAAACCCCTCACTGCAACACCCAGCAACACAGTATTATTCTACTGCAGAAATAACATTGTCCTGATGGAGGAAGCTTGGCCTCAAGCCTAGATGTGAGGCATTTCAGAACATACTCCTTCAAGAGCTCCTCAATGAAGGAGGAGGAATTCCTAAACAGGAAATTCCTCTCTCTAGCTAAACAACCAGAGCTTTTGAGTTGCCCAAGCACTCTCAAAATCGAATTATCTTCAACAACCTTTTCCTTGAGCCTTCTCCTTCCTTTTATAAGATGAGGATGTGAAAAACCCTAAACCACATCAAATGAATTAACCCCTTTCACATTGGATCCTCCTTCTAGAACTGTGCTGGTTCTTCAAAGTGGTTCATTGTATCTAGTCTGCTTAGTGATTTGATCCTGTTGACCCGATCAAGTGGCTCAATCCTATTCACACACAAGTGGCTTTTATTAAGAAAGCCCTGATTTGTCTCTGTTCACATTGAGCATTGATTTATTTTTATGTTTTAGGAGTTTTTCATGTCCTCCTTTACATTTTATTCATCAATAAATAAAATTAAAACAAAATGAAATATTCCTATTAGCTTGGGCTAATTAGGAATATTACACTTTTATAGGATTTCAACATCCTTCGTTGCCTCTTGTGAAGAAAGATCAAACCTTTTACTTCTGCCCTAAACCTAGCCCTTCTTATGGACATTTTGGGCCTCGAACATACATTGACTCATGAATTTTTTGAGCCCGTATACTCAATTTTCCCTTTGAAGGGCACACTGATCTCAACTTGTGATCAAATGTTTCTCTCTCTAACTTTTTCCAACTCAGCAACGCTGTTAAAAGAGTAAAATATGAAAAAGGGAATACCACACAAGCCACATGAAGAACATATTCATCTCATATAATTTTAAGGCAGTCCAAAGCCAACCTGAATTTATGTACAATACTTGCATCTAGAATCAATACCAGAGCTTTGCAACCTGATCTTATTTTTATTGATACATACATAAGGGTTTTCTGCTTGGAATAAGCCAATCGAGCAGGGGAAGGGGAAGATTTGAATACTTTTGATATTCAATAACTTACACAGCTTGATAGGGGCAATAATTCGATTCACCTTACCATTTTCCAGTAAAATACTTTGAATGAAACAAAGGTATGTTCCTCTCGTCTAAGGAATCTTTTCCTAGTGCTAAGAAATTCAAATCTCAGATCTAACCCCCGCAAAAATAGAAAAGGCACAGGAATATGTTGTGGAATATTTAAAATTATAAAAAACTAAATGAATAGTCATGAACGATTAATAGGAGGAACAATGAAATGATGGTGAGACTTACAATCTCGGAAGAAAATGTTGTCTCCCCTCTGTGAGAGCACGAAAAATTGTGAAATCATGTTGAAGTTTTTCGTTTAAAGCCCTTCATCGTTAAGCAAGATGTCCCTTCCACCGCATTCACAGTAAGCTATATATATAGGATCTGCCTATCCCTGCTTCTTCAAAGTAATTTTTGTAGCTATGAGCTTAGGATTCTCAACCCATTTTTATTTTCGTTGCTGGTGTTGTCGGGCAAGTATCGATCTTTGGCAGATAAGTAAGTTCCCACTGTGTAATAATCGATCATGTTATCACCCAGACTCGCCTTCAAAAAATGTGGAACCAATTTGTCCTAGTGATAACCTGAATACAAACTATATTTAACCTCTCTTTCCTACAAAGAATTGCAACCTGAACTGCACTGATGTACCCATTTTCAAAGTATCTCCTAGCGTTCCCCCCATTACATAAAAAAAAATGCAGGGACAAATGGGATCACACTCTGGAAATTTTTTCCTGTGCATCCCCTAGCTCTCTTTCTACACTAGCTATGCCAACTAAAACATCTTGATGTTTCTCCTCGATTCAGCCAATAGAGATCAATATGTAGAACATATAAAGCTTTTTTCTGACCATCATAGACAAAATCGAAGAAAACAAAGCAAAGAAAACCGGAACACAGAAGAATATGGATGTTGCATCACCATTATTGCCCGATGTTGGTGGAATACTAGTAACACCCAAGCCCCCAGATTTAGGTATGCTTGTATTAAGAAGTGATGAACTACTATTGCTGCAAGAAATTTGGAAAAATCAAAATGCTACAAAACTATAAGCTAAGATAGAACATAAAATATATCAAAAATCCAGAATCTTAACTCTAAATTCCGTATGAAAACTTGAAAAAATACTTATTGTAGAATAGAAAATGGTACAAAAGATATGAAGAATGCAGCTCCCTAGTATATACCTTGATGTAAATGTGCATGTCCCAGTACCTGTCATCACAAAATCCATAAAGGAAGATTTTCATGAGTGCAATGCATTCTCAAATCTCAGAAAATTTCAAGCCTCAATTTGTATATCATGTTAACCCATGAAGGGAAGATTTTAGAAAATGAATTTCAAGCATTTTAATCACAGTCAAATATCTTGAATCTAGCAAAACCAAAACCGTGCACAAGAAATAAAAATGTCTTTTATCTTCACATAAACTGAAATAGTAAAATTTGCAGAAGATAGAGTGGGTATAAATGAAACTTAGTATGCATACCCTTAGCTTCTCATAACTAAATCAATAAAGAAAAAATAATATGTAATATATCCAGGCATAAATGAAAGTTATGTTGCATGAAGAAGAGAAGATTGCCTACAAATATAACTCTCTCTTAATAAATCACACAGTTCCATCATTAAACCAAAATAAAATATCCTGAACAATACAAGTTATCCATAACAAGTGTTTACATTTGAAGGCTGAATGCAGTTTTAAGACAGAAAACAAATAGGAAATGGGCCTATAATCCTGTCATTTTCTTATCATGGTGGAACCTACAATGGGAAAATTTATATCAGTGGAGGGTGTATTTTGCATTCAGATGAGCTCAACCAGGCATGGAATAAGCATGCAACTCAACAATCATCTAACAAAATGTAGATGATAATTAGCGAAAGGTATCCAAGAAGTTGATGCAGTGAAAGAACATAAGTAGACAAAAAAATGTGTAGAAGTGGATAAAATTTTTATCATCACCACAGGACCATAGGAATCCATATAAATTGAGAAATTTAATAAAAAGAAAAGTAGTGGGAAAAAAACAAACTTAGCATATGGGCATCTAGCTTACTTGGATCTTGATTAGTCCCCATTTTATTGCCAACAAAGTCACAAGTACCAGGGGCCATGCCATTCTTCTTCTACTAGCTTTCAAAAGCATAGGAAGCATGATAAGAAATAGTATCTGGATTATAGCATGTGCCACTTTGTTGAATTGTTGTACATTCTGCACCTCCAAGCCCGCAAGCATAGTCCAGAGCAACCTGCAAGGTTGAATCAGGGATACCAAAATTTTCTACACACCAACTTTGGCTTGAGCTGGTGGTTGATGTTATTGTGGTAGTTGTTGAGGGAGGGGTGTATGGGGTAACTATTGGGATGGTAGGGGTTGTGATTTGGGTAGTAGGAGTTGTTGGTGTGATTTTTGTTGCAGTAGGAGTTATTCCTATTGGTGTTGTGGGAGTGGTCGTTATCGGAGTTGAGGATTTGTTGTAATAGGTATAGTTGGAAAAGTATCAAACTGAGAACCCAAATCACTTTTCTTATTCCTGGTAGAGTTAGCTTTATTGTACAAAAGCTCCCTAGAATTTGAGCAGAATAGTTCTTCCCCTTCTCTGCTCAACGCCTTCTGCATATAAACGTCCAAAGAACTCATTTTCACTATTATTGTCCATATTTGAGCCCTATTCATGCTTTGGGCAAGAAAATTATCCCTGAGATTCTTATTCATTAAAAAGGTCTTCATTTATTCGGAAAGTAGACCTTGATCATTAATAACTATGGGAATATTGGGATAGTGAAGAAATTCCATAGCATTTCTGGCAACAACCACTACAGAGTTAATGAGGTCTTCTTCACTATGTGTAAAATATCTATTAAAGTCAGTGTTCGATATCAGAAAAGAACCTGTCTTTGAGACAAATTCCAGTAGAGGGTGAAGAACCCACCTCAAATACTTGGTGTAAGAGGATGGAGGTACACTATATGCATCTTGAATCAAAGTGGATGAAAGTGTTTGTGACCTTCATACTCTTATCTAGATTTTCATCCACAAGAGCAGAATAAATGGCTTTCATAGTAGATACCAATGTCAATACTGCTTCTTCTGATACCCCTTGATGGTTAACAATGATACTGGTTATGAGAGTATCAGGCATGAAACCCATAACGTTTTTCTTCAGCCATAATGCTACTTGTGACTTCGATTTTCCAATGTCATTCACTTTCTTATACTTCATACTCACAGATACCTTAATCCATGTCCTAGGAAAAGCTTCAAAAATAATGGGATTGGTATCCAAGAGCCTAACATGGAGTAGATCATGTTTCATCAGCTATTCTACAAGCTTCCTAGGAGATGGCAGGGTACTTTCCTTTGAATCATATGACACTCCAATTGATGTTCTTGGAAAAACATAAATAATATTATAGATCAAACCATAAGCTCAAAAGGAACACAGAACTGTCAAACATTTCCAAAAAATGTCTATCATAAGCTCCTACATCCCCACTAACTGTAACATAGTTCTGGAAGATTGTGCATTGATGCCAAGACCACATTTTCTCACAGGACAACAATTTGATTTACAAACTATTTGGCCAACTCAGAGCCATTGATATTTCAATTATGTTTTCTTCTGTGTGTTCTTCGCCAATATAGTTATAATTGATTCACCAATATTTGAATTTGTGTGTTTTCTTTGGAATTGATCTTTATGATTTGCTTACACATAATTGACTAAGGATAAGGGACAATAGTTTTACCCACATGGGGAAGCCTTGGAACTTCAATTGATGTACTGATAAAAAGAAGCAATCAAGTGCTTGAACATTTATGTGAAGCGATGAGTCAAACTAAAAAGGAGTAAAGTATACTTGAAGTATTTATGTCTCCCTTTCATTGGTCAAACTGAAAATGAGTTGATGACAACAATATACAAATTTGAACTCAGATCAGGATTAAGTACAATTAAAAAAAAAAAAAACTCATTATGTAAAAATACCAATTAAAAACAAGTAATATCCAACAAAGTATATGTGCATCGTCCGCAAAGTATATGTGCATCTTCTCAATAATATATACAGTAACGAATTTAAGGTAGGGAATATTATGGTCTAACTTGATAATTCTCCAAATGAAGCTAAGTCCTAAATGTGCGTTATTAATTTAATTAATAAGTATTGAAAACTCCTTTTTCTTTATGATCAAGCTCTTATGCAGGACATACATATTATTTTGGATTTGGTTAATTGTATTTAATTCCTAATAGATTGTAGTTGGTCCTAACAATATATGAAATGCAATAACAGATTGTATAACTTTTAGGTGTGAAAAGTAAGCTCAGCTTTCCCTTTTTCCTCTTTTTAGGACATGAAGATCAATGTTAGTTTTAATTTCAATGATCAACAAACCTCTGTGTGTGAGATCTATTTATTGCTTTTCATTTCATTAGTTTTCATATGAATTTTGTTGTCGATTGTCTTGTTTTCAAAGAATCTGTGTGTTTTTATATTAATCTGTTTTTTAATATTTCTTGTTTTGTTGATTGATTATGATTCACAGGTATAAAATGCCACCTCTTGGTCACCCAAAAAAGGATCTGAAACAATGTTCACTTGCCGATGCATTTGGTATCTCTCAATGCTCTAATCAACTGCACATTTCTAAAAATGAAGTATATGATCATGTAGATGAGGACCATGAATCAGATAGTGCAGAAATTCTTGAAGAAGAACTGAAATCCAAGAGGTACAAAACAACATTCAAGTCCAAATGGAAGATGAGATTTCCATGGGCTTATGCTGTAAAAGATTGTAATGGTGTTGAAAGGATAAAATATTCATGGTGTGTAAAATTTAAAAGGGAAACTCCATTTGCTAAAAATGGAAGCACAACTCTTCAAGTTAGTGCTTTAAACATCCTTGCAACATCAGAGGCTCATAAATTTTCTTTGCAAATTTTAGAGGGAGAAAGAAAACGGAGTACTCTTCCAATTACAAAACATGTACAACTAATGGTTGATGCTCGAAAGAGAGAATTATATCAATTATTGAGAACATGTATTTTGTTGCAATACATGATTTACCTTTGGAATTATATGTCAATTTGTGACTTGAACAGGTATAAAAACACTCCTCACATGCCTTTAACAGATGAATACTCAGCATATACAAATACAACATCTGGAAAAGAATTTTTAGAAGCTGCTAAGAAGGTATATTGGATAAAATTAAAAGATGAGATTTTACAAAGCCCATATTACTCACTTTTAGTTGATGAAAGCACTGATCAGACTATGTTGCAACATTTGATTTTTTATGTTACATATTTGACAAATGAAGGAAGAGGTCCATGTGCTACAAAATTCATACACTTGCTACATATTAAGGATGGAAACTCACAATCTATGTATGATGCTGTGACATCTCTTTTAGCAGACATGAATCTATCCATGACCAAGTTAGTTGGATTTGGATCTGATGGAGCATCATCCATGAGCGGTATTCATGAAGGTTTATCTACTAAGCTTTGTCGACATGCTCCCCATTTATTCACTACTACATTTGGCGGAAATTCCGATGCTTTTGACAAAATGTCGGAAATTTCCCCAAATTTTTTCCATCCCACCCAAAACCGTCGCTATACTGACGTTTATAGAAAAGTGTCACAATACCGACACTTATAAAAGTGTCGCAATTGCAATGTTTGGAGGAAGACGTCGCAATTGTGACACTATGGCCCAACGCGTCGCTATTGCGATGACTGCCTCTAAACGTTGCAAGTGCGACACAATGTCTAAGTATCGTAATTGCGACGTTTGGAGGCCTTCATCGCAATAATGATGCATTTTCCGCCATCAGTATAACGAAACTTATATGCGCGCTAAATACAAATATGAAACTTATATGCGCGCTACATAAAAATGATTTTATTGTTTCGTATCCGTCGCAATAGCTACATTAACGTCTGATATCACGCGCGCATTCGCCCTCCGCTCTTGCAGAACAGCATTCACCCTCAGCTCTTGTAGAACAACATTTTCCCTCAGCATTCGCCCTCAGCGTTCGCCCTCATCTCTCGCAGAACAGCATTCGCCCTCAGCTCTTGCAAAATGGTAAGTTCTTACTGCAGGCCCTTCCTCCTATAGTAGGGTTGACTCTATTTGGGTTTTTTTGGTCAATTCCATTGGATTGTGTTAGGCTGTGGGGTTCTCTCTAGATGTCAAGAATCAAGATTCAATACCCTCTATTATCTTCATCACCCAATACAAGATTTAAATTTTTCCCAAAGAAACGCTTATTAATTTGGCAGCCATTATTTCTCCCTGCTTTAAAAACCCTACATTTAAATGAAAACAAGCATTGCATTTCAACTACAAAAATCTATTAGTGTTCAAATGTACATGTGTGCTACATTAACGTCTGATATCACGTGCGCATTTGCCCTCCGCTCTTGCATAACAGCATTCGCCCTAAGCTCTTTCAAAACAGCGTTCGACCTAAGCTCTTGTAGAACAACATTCGCCCTCAGCTCTTGTAGAACAGCATCCGCCCTGCATTCGCCCTCAGCTCTTGCAGAACATCATTCACCCTCAGCTCTTGCAAAATGGTAAGTTCTTACTGCAGGCCCTTCCTCCTATAGTAGGGTTGACTCTATTTGGGTTTTTTTGGTCAATTCCATTAGATTGTGTTAGGCTGTAGGGTTCTCTCTAGATATCAAGAATCAAGATTCAATACCCTCTATTATCTTCATCACCCAATACAAGATTTAAATTTTTCCCAAAGAAACGCTTATTAATTTGGCAGCCATTATTTCTCCCTGCTTTAAAAACCCTACATTTAAATGAAAACAAGCATTGCATTTCAGCTACAAAAATCTATTAGTGTTCAAATGTACATGTGTGCATCACTTGTGTAGGGTATTCCTTTTCCACTTTCACATTATCCAAGAATGTGTGCAGTATAGTTCATATTTTTTGTGATTTATATTATCTTGAAAAAGGAAAGGTAAATTATTTCCCGTGGAAAAAGAAGGTTTTCCCTTTTTACTACTGGAAATGGTACAACAAAGTTCCATTTCTACCCGAAACTCCTATGAAACAGGAACCAAATAAAGGCCATGTCCTCAATGGACATCATTTGGCTTTGAAAATGGCCATTGCACCGTGTTGTTTCTTATATTACATCACGATAGTTTATTAGGTCATTTCTTGTTTCTTGAGATGAAAAACAACCAAAGAAATTGTGAAGATCCTTTCAAGAAATAAATGACCATTTCTCAATAATATCTCAACTATTTTTATTTTATTTAGTGGTTGCTTACTTTGAGAGAAATTTGACACTTTTATAAGGAATATAACATAAAAACACAAAATGGGAAGGAATTGATGAGGTAGATGACCTTTAGTTGTTGTCAATTAAGAATTGATAATACACGATGCATGTTTGTACTACAAACTAGATTCTTTCCTGGAGTTAGGACACAGAGTATTGAATCAAAGTTGTAGTTTCTAACTTCTTGTATTGGTTCATCAATCTTGAAATTCAGACATTGCATGTCTTCATTGCTTCATGTTTGAATAATTTGCATCATATCGTACAATAGGAAATTAGGAATTATGATTATTATTACTTTATGGATCTGTTAAGTTGCTTTTAAGTTTGCATGGTTTAGTGTGAAATTATTCTAGTCCCCAAACACATATAATCAAGGAATTATAACGTGATTTCAAACATTAAATATCAACAAAATCGTTTAAAGGATATTGAAAGGAAAAATGTGATGGAATATAGAAAGTGCCTTACTTAAATGCTCTAAGGATTTTTCAATAGTTGCTCCAAAAGCTTCACTTCAAGGCCCTTCAAGATCGTCTCCAACAATGCGATACCATCAAATTCAACAATGTTGCTCCAAAAATGTCCTCAAGGTCTTCACAACAAGTTTACTAGAAGTTGCTCCAACAATATATTCAATAAGGTCTTCATTGTCAACTCGTCTCTTGTTTGGGTGCCTTAATGTACAATGACATGTTTCCAGGACTGAATTCAATGCAAGGCATATTTGAAACTCTAACTCTGTCTTCCGGTGTCTTATTAGAAATTATTTCAGTTTTCATTTTTTGTTTTCAAGTTAGATATTTTTTTCAAGTTTTTACATTTATAATTTTATTGCAATGTGGCAGACTGATCAGGGCAGTACAGGAACAACCCCGAGACGGGATGATCGCGGAAAGAGGCCAGTGGAAGAACATGTAAAGTGCCAGCATTGCTCTATCTTCGGGTATTTTAGTTATTTACATAATTGAAATAATATTAATTTTGTTCAAATATGCAGACACCTAGCCATGGTACGCCTGATGATTCCCTCTTTGAGGAAGAGTTTTCTTCATCCCTATCTCCAGTGTTCTTGTTGCGAAAAAAGGCACGAAATGCAAGGTCGGAATTTAATACTTTGATAGACGCGCCTCAAACACCTGAAACAGAAGAGAAGATAAAACAACTTATGAGCCAGCTAGAAAGATATCGGGTAATAATAAAAATTCAAAAGGATATTTTTTTTGTTCTGCATGAGATGAATTGTGATAGTTTGATTTTTAATTTTTACATTGACTAAACTAACAAAAAGTTCTTTTGTATGTAGCGTTTTCTGGCATTTGTTGAATCCGGTGTTGGTGGTAGTGGGACACAAGGGCAAGAGATTGCCCAACAACCCTCTCGTACACCTTCTACTCCTTTAGGTGCCAGCCAAGAAGCACAACCTGCCCAAGCAGACACCCAGCCAACCGCTGAACGTGTTGGCAATGATGAGGCTGATATGGACAACTACATTATTGTGTTTCTTGTAGCTACACGTGTCAGCTCCACATGGACCATTAATGGCACGTTGTTGGTGAACGATGAAGGTGTCCCTATAAAGCATGTACAACTCCCAGGTAAATTTTAATATTTTAACTATTTCATGTACTTTATCTAAAACATATTTATCATGATTTTTATTTTTAAATTAATGATAATATCTTATTTTTCTTTTGGTTTTATTCTGTGTAGGAAACAATGAGTTCTACAGGATTCTGGAGAGCCATGTGTTGGTAATTTTTGGCCCAACCATACGTACAGGGTGGAATTCCCAGAATTCCAACTTGAAAAAAGAACTTCTAGATTATCTAGAAGCCCTTTTTGGGGTCGGCACATTTGACAGAACAGCGGTGGCTCGGGTAGCCGGCAAATATTTGAAATATACCAGGGACACCTATAGGACGCAATTTCAATTTAACCCTAGATATGAGCATCCTCTCACAGTTCCAGAGAGTGAGTGGAGAGCACTCATCCATGACGGAAAAGAGAAAAGGGCAAAGAAAGAAGGAAAAATGCCAACTAGACCCGCAAGGTAAATTACAACTTTAATTCAATAGCTTTAATTTTCTCTCTGTCTAAAATAAAAGTGTGCTACGTCATATCTGACTTCAATATTTTGATGCTAGGTTTCCTGACACCTCAAAGGCAACCAAAGCTAGGATTGAAAAAAATGGCCATCACAAGCTAGGCCAGGGCGGCTACTTGAAATTAGCTGCAAGAATTGTAATTAAGTAGCTAAACCTCTTATAATTAATTGTATCGCCTTCCAACGTTTTTGTAATCCTATCAAATATGATTAAAAATACACAATCATATGTAATGTAGGGTGATGACTTCGGAACAGAAACTACAGAGGAAGATAAAAATATCACTTTCCATTTCGGCTACCAAGTCGTAGTTGAACGTCGCATAAGCTTGAGGCAGGTCCCAAGATCCAGAATGCCTGATAAGGTAAAACATTAACCTTTCAACATGTTTGTTTTCATCCATAAATTTAATTTCTAACAACTTTGTTTAAATCAGGGGAGCAACACTACCGACGAGGCAAATAACCCAGTTTTAGAGCCAAATGTAGATGATCCTCACGTGCAACCTGATCATTGTAGTAGGGACCAGGCCGACAATGCTACTATCAGTGAGGGCCGTGACGATAATTAATTTCCACTTATAATTTTTTCTAATTATACCTTGATGGTTGTCCTTATAAAGTTTTTTGTTTAAATGACAAAGAATGTTTCCCTTGAGGATCTTACCACCAGAGAGGAAGACAGGGCAACAGTCCCAACGGCGACAACTGGTGCACCAGGTAAATAATCTCATTGCAATTTTTTTTATTAATATTACCGAACTAGTTCAATGATATTTAAAAACTGACAATTAAAATTTAATATTGTCTGTTTTTGTAGGCGATGCCCCGTCACTGGATGAGACCAGACATCGTGACTACACAACTAGGTCAGCGGCGACAACTGGTGCACCAGGTAAATAATCTCATTGCAATTTTTTTTATTAATATTACCAAACTAGTTCAATGAAATTTAAAAACTGACAATTAAAATTTAATATTATTTGTTTTTGTAGGCGATGCCCCGTCACTGGATGAGACCAGACATCGTGACTACGCAACTAGGTCAGCGGCGACAATTGGTGCACCAGGTAAATAATCTCATTGCAATTTTTTTTATTAATATTACCGAACTAGTTCAATGATATTTAAAAACTGAAAATTAAAATTTAATATTATCTATTTTTGTAGGCGATGCCCCGTCACTGGATGAGACCAGACATCGTGACAACGCAACTAGGTCAGCGGCGACAACCGGTGCACCAGGTAAATAATCTCATTGCAATTTTTTTTATTAATATTACCGAACTAGTTCAATGATATTTAAAAACTGACAATTAAAATTTAATATTATCTGTTTTTGTAGGCGATGCCCCGTCACTGGATGAGACCAGACATCGTGACTACGCAACTAGGTCAATGACGACAACTGGTGCATCAGGTAAATAATCTCATTGCAATTTTTTTTATTAATATTACCGAACTAGTTCAATGATATTTAAAAAACGACAATTAAAATTTAATATTATCTGTTTTTGTAGGCGATGCCCCGTCACTGGATGAGACCAGACATCGTGACTACGCAACTAGGTCAGCAGTGCGGGTCGAAAGGCACGAAACAGGAGAAGAGCATGATGATATTGATGATGTAATTAGGAGCTTTAAAAATAGGAAGAAGAAAAAGAAAATTCGATAATGTAAAATATTGTATTATTATAAGACAAACGTTACCATACTTGGAACGTTTTTTGCGTTATATAAAAAACTCATTTATCATACTAATTTTATGTCAAGCATTAATTGCAATGTTTCCTTGCGTACTTTTTGTTGAATTGTTTTTTTATTAGTTATTGAATATTTTTTTTTATGCTCATGAAAGTAAAAAATGAAATATAGATTGGGTATTGGGGAATTGAGAGTGATGTGAGGGGGGGGGAAGGGACATAAGAGCTTCCACCTTCACGTGGTTGGCCCTGTTTAGTAGAGAATAACTTATTGGAGCGATTTAATCTTGGAGCAAACCTCCCTCGATCCAGTGTAGCAACAAAAAAGTCACTGTTGACTTAGTTGCTACTCTTTCAGATCGTGGGAGGCTTGTTCCAAGTTCATGCGACTCCAATAAATTGTTCTTGAAACGAAGAGGAGCTTATTCAGGTATGTTTTGACATTTTCAACATATGCTCTAACATTCTTATAAGAATGCATCTTAGAGTAAAAAATACTACATCAATTACTTGTATTTATTGTATAGATAATGATGGATTTTGATTGACTTGGCAGTGCAGGTACAAATCCTCTTGCATCATGAGCAATACAACTTGTCAACCAGGGTCATGTCCAGGATATTTTTGCTTGTGCGCTTGACCAAGTTCGTAATGTTACATTTTGTAAGTTCCTTTACAATTAATAATTCAATATTAAAGTAATGCATAAAGCTTTTCACAACAATAAAAGGAAAGGGTTATGGCTGAGTCAAATTTTATTGTTATTGATAGTGTAATGAAATGTATCTCAATGCTATGGTTTTGGCCTTTTTATTGGTTGAATTAGAGGACCCAGTTGAAGATATTGGGGCCAAGTAGGCTGGTTTTCCTTTTTGTTGATGGTTTGGTGTATCTAATTGAATTAGTTGCCTAAGGTATTTTTGTTTGCAAACTCCTTTTCATTTTTCATACAGTATTGGCCTTGTGGAATACATTTGATTGTGTGATCTTGTTAGATCTACAACATTTGTAGTTGTTTAGTCTTATGGCCGAGGTGCACTTTTATTATGGAAATAGTTGATGCAATATTGTCATTTAATCCTTACTATAGGGTAGCATGTTGAGAAGTTTCTTGTGAAACATTTGGTATTCAAAATGACACTTGATCCTATACAGCATCTTGCACTTGACTTCAAAATTCATATTCAAAGTGTGCCAGACAATTCTTGCAAAATTTCAAATATTTATGTTGTTTTAAACCATTATATTTTTCATGTATTGGATGTTGAAAATGTGAAAAAGACTTTGGTATGAAACCAACTGGTGAATAATTTCCAGCAAAACAACCACTTCCAAGACATGATTTAGAAGTAGAACATATGTACTTATGAAGCATAGAAATATATCCTTGATGCATTTTCAATGTTTGGCTAGGGTTATTTTTGGAGAAAATAACTCCTTATTCCTAGAATAGTGATCTTCAATACAAGTAAGTGCCAGAGAAGAGAGATCATCGTGTGACGCAAAAAAACTGAAATTGGACCCCTAAGGAGATGGTGTGTCTACAATCGCTCTATCAGCATTTTCCCTTGGTTTACCCCGTTCTTTTCCTCCAGCCTGAGTCTTAATTGACTTCTTCTTTCTTCGGGTTTATTTATCAAATTCGTAGAATTTGATAAATAAATACTATCCACAATGGTTGGACTTTAATTTATATTCCCAACTTTATATTATCTCCAAGCCTTATAACCAATGTTTAATTTTCAACACTTTGTATTTATACTCCACGTTTCTTTTTAAATAAATAACTTCTAATGAACTTTCGTCTCTATATTTCACCACCCAACCTTACAACAATCACGCTCCAGACTTATGCTAATTATCCGCCAATCGTTTAATTAAACAATTTCATTATACTCCGGCCCCACCTATATATATCAATAACCAATCAAACACTCGTATCGTACCTGGCTATCCTCTGCACACCTTAGTTAACCTCCGGGAAAGTTCAACGTGCGACCACCGTCCGATGGCCCTTCTCCAAATCAACGACTCTTGGAAATTTCGCTCAGCTTCCAACGTCGGGCTTTAACGTGTGATGGCGCGGGTTAAACGGTGGTTTTCCGGGGGTCACTTCGCCACGTGTCACATTCCCTATGGAATCGCTCGCGAATAGGAAATACCGCCTACTCTGCAAAAGCGGTGCGATATGGGCAACCCGCTTTTGTGATTTTGCTCTTGGTTTTGGTACAGGGCTTGACCCTGGGTGCAAGTCTGGTTCCGCTATCCTTTTTTTTGTTAACTCATGTCCAATCCTCGGGTCAAGTTCTGAAAGCACAACAATCTTCTCTCTTTATTTAGCGGGATTTTTATATTTGAACAGTGTTCACGACCCCGGTTCTCTACACAGACCTCGCCTTCGGGTGGGGTGAGTTCACAGGGTTATCCAAAAATTTACGGGAATTCAAAGACAGAAGAATGGAATTATCAGTACCCAATCGCCTCACAGTTAAACAATTCTTCATAATTAGCAGTTCGAGATAATTCAATGGCAACTAAGCTTGGAAATCATTTAACTGGAAACAATTGTTCACACACAGAGGTTTATTGCAGAAATCCCCTCTCTACTCTCCTCTTCCCTCTCTACTTTTATTCATCTAAGGAATTACAATTTATATACATAACATATGGCTCTTCGGTTCCTCTGAGAGGACCGTTCTAGAAATCAAAAGGTCTAATTATAATAATTCAACTAACTGAAATTGTTCGACTCCTACAACTCTAACTAGTCTAAGTAATATAGTCAGCTGAGGTATTGACACCTAGTTGTTACAACTCAAATGTTTTCGAACCCTCCTAGCCACAACATGTGGACAAAACCTCCTACATTGCTGGCTAGTGCCTAATGCCCCTGCATCATCGTGTGACATAAACCTATTAACAAAAGTGAACAGGGAATGATTATTAATTATGGCATACTAAGTTGTCGGTGATTTTGACTATTTGTCTTTAACATGTAAAAATGTTAAATTCCAAACTTACATCATCATGGTTTGGCATCATGAGCTTGACTAATTGTCCACCATGCTCATAATTTCATTGTTGTATTCATATCTATAAACAATGTTTCAAATAATAATAATAAAGTTATATAAGAAAAATGCAGACCTCCATGCTGCTGCTCCTTGTGAGACAAAGTCAAAATTGCATTACACAATATGACACATAAGAATCTCCTATATCCCGGTGGTATGTATCAAAACTCTTATAATAGTGTCTTCAAGACTTATGTTGACATTGCCAATGAGATATTTAAGCAATGAAAGATGGAGCCTTCTTCATTGTTGTATATGTAACAGTCTTTTATTAATATAAAGATTGATGGTTTTGTCTTTCTGAAAATGAAATGTAAAAATAATTTATTGTGGTCAATTGAAAAAAAAAAATTAAAGCTTTTCATTATGGAAGGGCGACATAGATATATGCCCTTCTAATTGAAATTCGGACCTGCCCTTCAAATTTGATCACTGTGTGGGACCTTAAAAAACAATAAAACTATTCCACCGCGCGTTATATAAAACATATAACAAAACCTTTGTAAAAACTTCAAATGAACCCTTTAGCCGTGGGTATTTCATCACGAATTGATCATTTTACCATGTACCTTCTTCTAGATGAATATTCTTCCACTTGATTAGGTACTTCATAATGGTTATATGTCAAAGAGATACAGAATATTTATCTATAACTTTTTGTGGTTCAAGAATCAACTTTCATTCTTCATCTAATTTTGGAAGTTCTATTTACATTGGCATATTTTTTCCCAAAACCTTTTTTAGGCAAGATACATGAAAAACCTTATGAATGAAAGAAGAAGGAAAATATAACTTCTATAACACTTGTGCAATCCTATGAATAATTATTTAGGGCCATAATAGTTTTTTTTGAGCTAATTCTTTATTCTTCTTTTTCTTGAATGAAGATTGCTTATAATGCTATAATCTAAAAAATACCCAATTACCCTCCTCAAATTATCTTTCACTTCAATGTTTTTCCCCTTGTTGTTTTATCATGTTTCATGTCATTTGAAGGTTTTCCATAATAATTTTCAAAGTTTCTTTAGTATTTTCCATATGTGACTATGCTTCCTATACTTTGGACTTATCTTGCAAAAAGTATGAGATACTAGGAGTTGGATATCCATAAAGGGCCTTAAATGGGGAAATTTTAGTAGATGTGTGATAGGTAGTATGATAGTATCATTTTACCATTCTTCCTTGAGGAACCCACTTCATCCATTAATATTGCTTTTCTAAAGAGTAACATTTTAGATAACCTTAAAAGCATTTGTTAACTACTTTTGTTTGACCATTTGATTGTGTTTGATATGTAGAACTCATGGCAGCTAGTGTTTCTCCACTCATATTAAATAATTATTTCCAAAAGTTTCTTGTTACTATTACTTTAGGAAAACCATGAAGACTATGAATTTCTTTCACGGACACTTCTGCCACTTGGCTTGTTGTTTATGTATTTTGAGCTCTACAAAAAAAATCTACAAAATTTGTCTATATAAATGACCAAAAAAATGTAATACTTACCTTCATATTTCAGTAACCCTGTAATAAACTCTATTGATATATCTTCTAGTCTTTGAATATGTATGTGGAATGGTTGAAGTAACCCTAGAGATTTTACTATCTATCTTTTATTTATTATGCAAACATGACCTTCTCTTACAAAATTTTGAATATCTTTCTTCATTCCTTCCAAAAATATATTTTTTGATCCTTTTAGATGTTTTAAGGAACCCTGCGTCCTACCATCAGAGAGACATGGGACTCCCTTAATATTTTTTATTCAAATATGCTTGCGTGCATAAAAATATTCTACATTTGCACCAAAGTATATCTCTCTTTCACTCCCAATGCTCCATAGAGTTCATCCCATCCTTTATAAATTTTAGTTTTTTTTAGTACTATTGTCATTTTTCCATTATGGCAAGCTTCTTCTAGCCACCTAGGAATAGAAAATGTAATTGGATATAAATTTGAGGCCTCTTCTATTTTAGAAAGAGCATCATGTACTAAATTTTCCTTACCCTTTTTGCAAATTATCTCAAAATTAAAACTTTACATTTTTTCTCCTCATTTTTGTTAATCTTCCAATGAAATCCATAGCTTCAAAAAATAATTTATGCTATCATGGTATATCTTGACTTTAAAGTACCTCCCAGTGATATATTATCCCCATTTTTTATTGCATGTAATATTGCTTCCATTTATTTTTCATACGTATATTTCACCAAATATTTTCTTTGAATTCCTTGCTTTTAAAAGCCAATGATATCCCTTATTGTGTTAATGTTACGTAAATTCCTTGACCTAGTGCCTCACACTCTACTATGAATGTTTTACGAAAAGTAGGTGCAACCGATGTTGGTGTAGAAGACATGGCATCCATTAAAAGAGAGAATGCCAAAGTAGCCTCATCATTCCATATAAATGATATTTTCTTCAAGATATATGTGAGTGGACTTGAAATGCATGCATAATTCTTAACAAATGATCAATAATATCATGTTAGTCTAAAAAATCTTCTAAGAACCTTGATTTTCTTAGGAATAGGTCATTTTGTAATAGCTTGCATCTTTTGAGGCTCCAACTTCACTCCTTCCTTTAAAACAATATGAACCAAATGCTCGAATTCTTATTTCCCGAAAGCACATTTGGATATTTTTACATAAAAATGATTGTTCTCAATAATTTATATAGCTTTTCCACATGTTTACTAGTGTGGTATTCCCATGATTTATTATAAATATGTGTATTATCAAAGAAAACCAACACAAATTTTATAAGATGGGATCAAACAAAATTGTTCTTAAGTCGAGCCCGCCGGACTTCAAACGGCGATAAACCATAATTCAAACCAAATGCGCATTCCAAAATAGCCTGCTGACGTCGGCCAATTTTGTGACGCGAAAACCAAATGAATTATGCCCTAATATTTTTCGGGTCCGAAGTTGGGCTGGCGTACGGAGGGAGAGTTTTGACGCGAATTTCTTATCAAATTCGCCCTAATCTTTTTCGAGTCCGGATTTCCACTGCGCGAGCGGCCCAAACAAAGATCCGCTCCTATCCCTCTGTGACGAAACTATCGTACATGCTGACGTCATCAATCAAAACCCGACACCCTTTTGACTTTGTAAATAAAACAAATTGCGTCCGCGTCATTTTCATTGTTCCATGCGCTAGCCAGTCTTCCATGCAAAAAAATACAAAAACCAACTGTTAACGCTTGCTGACCATTACCTTGCTGAAGAGAATTGAAGCCGAGTATTTCAGGGTTCTTCTGTCATAACCAGCGCCTGGTTAAACACATTTCATTTCCCGTAAACAGGTATTCCAATTCCCCCCTAAACTCTGTAAAAAATCCTGGTTTTAGTTTTAATTCTGCACTAAGGTCTAAAAAGAAGTTCAGATTGGTCTTTTTCGTTCCCAGAACTGCAATTATATTCCCAAAACTCGTAATTGTGCCCCTTTTCCACAAAAACCTCGAAATTCCATTTCTGAATCTACAAGAACCAGAAATGGAAGTTCCTGTAGCTCTGAATGTCGTGCCCATCAATTCCCCTCACAAGGACTTGGATTATTTTCCTTTAGCCGAGATGGATTTTCAAATTAAGGACTTGCGTCTAGGTGAGAATCCTCTTCGAATATTTTGCCACTGCAGAGACAATTATTTGAATGGTTTTGACATCTTTGGAATTTGGGAATCAAATATTCCTATGTACCTTCTCCCCTCACTCCATATTTTTCCTGAGTTAATCC
This sequence comes from Pinus albicaulis, assembly GCA_034641835.2. Taxonomy (NCBI): domain Eukaryota; kingdom Viridiplantae; phylum Streptophyta; class Pinopsida; order Pinales; family Pinaceae; genus Pinus; species Pinus albicaulis. The sequence goes on from JAXQQM020074411.1 coordinate 87,921, forward strand.
ATTATTGCTATGCAAATTATGATCCCAACCAACGAGCAGTTTTATCCCCAAGTCAAAATGTCCTTTTCCAAATAACTGCTTAGTCCATAAATGAAATGCTACAATTCCAACCTGGTCAAGCTCTCACTCCCCTGTCCATGGCTGAATTACTTGAGAAATATACTAAGTTATCCCATGAAGATTTAAACCGCCTATGCCAAACCTTCATGTTACCAGAGCATCAGCCTAAAAACCCTCCCCCTTAGGGTTATACTTTCTTCTTGAAGTGAAATTGAACTTATTTTAAACATGATATCTTCCAAAATAGGCTTCCAATACTAGTGAGTATGTTGATCGATTAACCTAAAATATTGTTATCTATTTTTACCCCTGGACAACCTCCTACCGTCAAGTACGATTTTGCATCTTATATTGCTGACAAAATCCATGATCAGTTCATGAGATTTGGGAATGAGAGAGTATTCAAGTATTCTTCTGTCATATATCACCTCATGATTTACTTTCAGTCAGAGAATTTCCCTTTTTATGTTAAGAAACTTGATGTCAAAGGGAATCCTAGGTCAGTCATCTTTTGGTCTTCCATTACTCACAATTCCTTTGATTCTCCTTATTCCTATAATGATTTTGTCGACCTTTTTGTTCATCCTACAACTACCTTGTTGACAGGAGTCTCTCCTCCTAGGATTAACAATGAAATCAAGAAAATCCTTCCCAACTCTCAAAACGTTAGAATGAGTGGGCGGTACACCTATATCAAAACTACACGAGAGATCGGGATGTATGGATGTGAATTATGCACGTCAAAGCGCAGAAAGTATGTCCCAATTAGACTCTTTGCATTATAATATTTCGAGCGGATGAATAATTCGATATAATTCATTTTTCAAATGCAAAGAAAAAGGCTCAACTCGGGATCAGAGCCAATTAGGTCCCTTTAAATTTGCTCCCAACTCTGGGGAAGGGCGGAAAAGAGGCTTGAAAGGATTTTGAAGACTATCTCGAGACTACAAAAGAGTTTCTCACGGGTGCTGTATGATCTTAACAACCTCGTGATAGAAAATATAAAAATAGTACAATCACCATACATCCACCAAAGAATCCCAGAAATAGAACAATATGCTAATATGGATGAATGGAGAGAAGGAACATTGGTTGAAAAAGATAGTGAGCAGGTCAATGTTGAAAATGTAATGAAATATCTTGAAAAGATACTTGACCTAGAATATTTTGGACAGGTGTAGGGATCTTCTTCAGCCAGGACTTTACAACAAAATTTTTAGGAGATTAGTACAGCAGCAGTAGAATCTAAAGGAAAAGAAAAGGAGCCTGATATACAAATAATTGAAAAATTCATAATGAAAGAGAAACCAGAGACTTCTAAAGAACAAGGTCAAGGACAAATTCCTCCTACTCAGATCAGTGAGCCAGAAATTTCTATTTTAAAAACTCCTCTGAATATAGAAAAGGGAAAAAAGAGAGAGGCTGAAACAACTACTCCTATTGGTGGCTCTTCTGAACAGCAAGATGTTAAAAGGCGAAAATTAACTCCCCTTCCAGAAGATGAATCATTTCAGGAAATCCCTGACAGCCAGGGAAGAGAAGACAGTCAACAAACAGGTACAGGTAGTGGGACATCCACTAATTTTCAAAAATAGGAAATACAGAGGCAACAAAGTGCAGAAATATCTTCTTTCAAACCTCCAGTAAAAACTTCCTGGAAAATCAAAAGAACATTCATCAATATAAAGGCCAGGAACGATCCACTTATACTTCAAGTGTACAACCAATATTTGAAGATGGCTCCGAAAAATCAAGAAAGATTGATGTCAGCTTATGACATCCAACAGGGTAGGATGTTAATGAGCCGGCTGTTAGTGCGGCCCGACCTCGGACATTCAGAGATTATGTCAGGACTAATTTTGAAGTCTTAGCAAAGGATATCCATCCTTTAGATCAAATTGAGCTACACAAGCAAACAGGTGAGATGATTTATTCTACTCCGACGGATAAATCAATGATGACCCATAAGTTGCAGGATTCTTTGGATAATAATAATACACAGTTGCAGCTTGAAAAAGCCTCCTCCTGGGCTAAGGATAATAGAATCAAAACTTTAGAAGAAATAATCATTGTTTTGGGTCATAATCCTAAAGATGTGAAAGGTATTGAAGCTTTGATCAAGAGAAAAGATGATGATATTGTAGCTCTGAGAAAACAATTAAAGTTACCGGCCTCAAGACATCCACAGACTGCAGAAATCATCAAAAAAAATTCTGAGGAAGAACTAATGGATTTTCTCTTAAAATTGAATGAGCAACTTACTGCAACTGAAAAAGAGCTTGAGAATGCATTAAAAGATAAGAAGGAAAATATTCCAGTATCTACAGCAGGAGTAGTGACAGGTACAACAACAACAGGTCAGCCAGCAGAATTGTCACAGAGCAACACTGCAAATTTGAACACTGATGAATTAACAAATTCAATGGAAGATATGAAACTTCAGGCCATAGAGCTTCACAAAATAAAGGAACAATTGGCCACTCTAGAACATAAATATGATCTTTCAAAAATGAGTGTTGCTGATAAAACAAGAGAAGTGAACAAATTAGAAAAAACAGTCAAAGCATTGGAAAAGGATCTCACATTGGAGAAAACTTTAAAAGAAATAAATGATATTCTTTGGGATAATATCATTCAATCAATAAAGGATATTTGGTCCTCAATTCAAATAATGGATGAACAGAATAACTTAGTTAAATTAGCTCTGGATGAGATTGAGAGATCAAGACAAGAGTTGGGAAATATGCCAGAAGAGGCCAATAGACTTATACATTTTTTGAATACTCAGACTAAGAATCAACTTGCAGAAATTGGTATTCAGGACAGAACCGGAACAATTATGGAAATAAAGAGAGTTTTTACTAAAAGAACTCTGGTACAGAATTTAGAACGAAGGTGCTCAGATATGCAAGAAGAAATCATTGCCTTCAGAGAAAGATTGAATATTTTGTTAAATAGAGGATTGCCCAGTCCTATAGTTGCAGAAGATAAGCTAATGGATCTTGATAGTTATGTTGAAAAATTGGACAAATATGTTGATAATCAAGCTAGTTCTTCAACCAGTTCATCAACAGCAGCATTGCCTACAGGGAAAAACCTTCATGACAGATTGGAGAATTTATTTTATCTTGAGCATGAAGTAAATCATTTGTTCCCAAATCAGCCTAATTTCTTCAGATATACTGAGGCTGATGAAACACTAAGAAAGTTGCAAAGGACCAGAGTGCCAAAAGTTCAATGGTGGGAAGAAATGATGGAACTTTTGTAAAAAATTATCCTTACATAAATTTTTGCCTATTTACCACAATATATCATGATAAAAAGGATAAAAGGATGAAAAAAGGTCAAAGAGTATCAGAGCAGTTAAAGAGTATCAGTGAAACGAAATAATCAACATAGAATTACTGAAGAGGACAGCAGCAAGCCAAGATATAGGGTCTGCCTCTAGCACATTCTTAAAAGAAGGAAACAACACAACATCATTTATCATTTTTCTTATCTACGAGACCATCTGTCTCTATATTGTTGTAAAATACTTATTAGTTATCCTAGATAATATCTCAATTTGTTATGAGATATTTTGTATGATTTTTTGTATAAATACTCCATCAATTGGAGTAGTAAGTGTGGATTCATATACTTTACAATAACATTGACTTTTTCAGAATAAAGTGTTGTTGGAGAAATTTCTTTGTGGCTTGCTGGATGATGAACTGATGTTAGAGACTTTTTACAAGATTCATGTGTCTGTAAAATAGTGTTTTTCATGGACTGTTTTATTCACACATTCTTGGGCGGCGGCGATATTAGGGATGCCAGCGACAAGAGAGTTAAGGGAGAGTGAAAGAAGCGTTGGGGCAGAAGGAAGTAATTGTTCCCCATCCGTGCCTGTTCGTCCGGGAGAAAGGGACAGCCTCGCTTCTGGCCTTCTAAGTGCAGAGGGAACCGGAATGACAGATTAAATATTCCGGGAATTCCTCAACAACTGGGCGACCCCGACAGTTTCAGAAGGATCCGAACCGCACCGTCGTACCGAACCAAATTGATGATTTCGATATTGGACGAATTTGTGGAGGGGCAGATATGATTTCCCATATTTAATTTGGTTTGTTATCAGCAAGCAGAACATGGAGATGTGAGGACGGAACGCAGAAGTGGTGTGTTATGGAAACTGTAAAACCAGTAGTTATAGAATGGAATGGAGAAGAGAGACGTGCAGGAGTAGAGAAGATCGAGTCAACGAGCCGATCATTCTTGCCAGTTAGTATTCTTTTAATAATATATATTCATACTTTTACCATTTCGTGAGCTCATCCTTTTCTTTCTTAATTCGAAGTCTGACCAATCCAAGTATCTCATCGAGGATATGGAGATAAACACCCAACCTCCCGTAACACCATGTTAACATCTTAGGCTTGACATATCTCAAATATTGCCACTCTACCACCAAATTTTCCTCAGGGAAACCCAACAATAGAATGTTAGGATTCAAATACCAATAAATAAAGGAGAAAAAAAATTCCCACGGGGTAGAAAAAAAAAGGGTAGGAAAGGTAACCAACACATCTTAAAAGAACTTGGAGACGTGCTGGTTAACTCATGGAAAATCAAGGCGATGACAAAGGTTTATCCCTCTAATAATACAACCAAAACATGAAGATGATCTCTTGGAATACCAAACGCCTCAACTGGAAAGGAAAATAGATGCTTCCTAAAGAAAAATGATTCCCTAAAAATCCCACCTTCATGATTATTGAAGAAAGAAAATGTATAAGTGATCTAATTATTAATATAACTAGAAAATGGGGTAGATATTGCAAATAAATAGCTCCTGATGCCTAGGGGAAATCATGCAGACTCACAATTATTTAGAATGCATAGGAAGTTCTCATTGTCAACATGCTTGTTTCATATCATATCCTTACTCTCCAGTTTCAACTTATTGGCTCTGTTGAAACCTGTCACTTATCAAATTTTCTACACCCCTTCTCGAAAAAGGGACAAACGTCTTTTTCTTAGATATATCACCCAAACCTGTAATATTATATTTCCATCCCCTTGGACCTTAGGTAAGGACTTCAAAATAATAAAAACCCTAGCATAAAAGGGAGGGTGTATAAGAAAACATGACGTTGATTACATCCAATTTTATGATACATTGGAAACTTCCCACCTCATTTATTTGGACACTACAAACAACACCTTTACCTAGAATAATAAGGGAGGAGGTTCCCAACATGTGGCCTCCAAACTAGATAAGTTCCTAGTGTTAAAATATGTAATGAACTGGGAAATTTGTTTGGAAGAATTGATTCTCCTCATCCATGGATATCACCATTTTCCTACATGCTTGAATACATTGACCTATATGCTTGAATATTGATATTAAAACTAGTTGTAGGAATAGGCCCTTCCATATTAAGAAATTGTATTTTCATCATCCCGATTTTGAAGCCAACATATAAACTTGGTGGAACAAACATATGGCCCTAGAAGGTACCATCTACAGTAGAATCTTAAAAAAAAATGGAAGCTCAAACGATGGAATAAATATAAACTTAGAAACATACTAGAAGAAAAGAAAAAATAGAAAAGAAAATGGAAACAATTTGTTGATGGTGCTGGAAATATTCCAACAAAGGGGGTTCCCCTGGTATGAAGTCCCAACTAGACCTCAAACCATTTGGACTAGGAGCCCCATCCGGATGATATCCTAATCACGATTTATATTAGGGATTTTCCTTGGCTACAATTATCAACAAATGAGATTATGTAAACAATCTTTGAAACAAGCAAGTAAGTTGGTGATTGTGAGGCATACAACTGCAACATATATAAAGTAATTTTATGGAAGGGAGAGAGAGAGTGAGCCTCTAGAAGAAAAGTAATAGTAGTATCCTAAAAGAGGCACATAGAAGTATGGAAAGAATTGTTAGTTAACTTGTAAAGTATTTCACAATATAACAATGACAAAACAGTCAAGTAAAAATGCACATTCAAATAGATGCACACCAAAGCCAATGAAATAGTTCATTTTATTTAGGATGTGTAAACATAAACATACACCGAAAACAATGAAATAATATTCTTACAATCATTCATGGCATATAAATGAAAGTGCAATGGCTCTAAGAGCTTCATATATTAAGTGAAATTCCCAAGATACATGATTAAAATATTGCAACACTAGCCCCAATAGTGAAACATTATGTCACCACTTTCTCCTCCAAAGAATAATATTCTCTCCTATGTTAAGCTAGAGAAGCCATGTTGGAAAGTCCAATTTCTTAAGCTATGAGGGTGTATATATACCAAATTGGGGTTACTCTTCACATTCCTTATGACCCTTGACCTTCTCTCATGACTCTTGCATTCTCACGTGAATTTTTGAATTCCTATATGGCCTTTGAGCTCCTACATGACATTAGGACTTCTAAGTGACATTTTACATTCCATGTGGGAACTTTGGGCTTCCAAAAATTTTGCATTTTCTCATTTTTTTGAAATTACATAATTACATTCCACAAATAATGTGGAAAAATTAAATTGACCACATATGACTTTTGTGATGAAACTTTGAGGTCATGAATTGGCAACAATAACATAGGAATTAAAAGTGCATAAAGGCCAAGATTTTATCCTTGATGTTGTTGTATTCAAATCTTCATGATTTATATGTAAGTTGCTTCATCTTCATCCTCTAAGGGATCTTATTATCATATGAAGTCTTCCATGTAATTTTGTTCTTAATTCATCTGTCATCATCCAAGGTTTCTCTATTATTGCATGATAGTATATGCATGGCTTGTCTCCACAAGTGTCCTTGTTTCCTCTCTTGCCTACCTCCTTGATCATCATCATGCCATGATAGGATGATGTCACATGCAACTGAAATTCACTTATGTCAAGATAACATCAGTCCCATAATCACCTATTCCATCTTTGCTCACGTGAGGCTTCCTGTGATGAGATAATGCACAAGAACTAAAATAGAATCCTAAGAATTACATAGTGCATAGAGCTAGGATGCTGAGGGTGAGGGTCTAGATACTATAACTGTGAAATGCATAGTGGCTATGGAGAAGGAAATTTAGGGACTACACAGTGGGAAAGTTTAGTTAGAAAGAGTTGCAAGACTAGGCTCTGTAACTTTGCAATGTGGAATGGTTGACAAAGGGACTCAAGGATTGTGCATTTGAGCACTCCAATGACTCATAGATAACCTTGTTGTGCATTACAACTATGCAATGCAAAGTTGAGGTAAGGTGGGACAATGGATTTCATATTTTAGCAAGTTAGGGAGACAAGGGAGGTAAGTTATGGCACTGTAAACATGCAATGCGCAGTGATTGAAGAGGAGGGTCAATGAATTGTACAATTGTGAATTGTAGGAGTCTTTAGGTGACCCCACTATCCAATCCAACTTTAAAATGTGAAATAAAGGACAGGAGGGTTGACCAACTAGGTAGTGTGAAAAGCTAACCAGTAGGATTGATGGTTTGTACACCAAGGTTCCTCAATACACAGTTGGAGGAGGTTATCCTCGGGATGGGTACAATGCAGATATTTGAGAGGTAAATATTTCATCACTGGGATTTAGTATTTTGCAAAGTACTCATCAATTGGCTATAATATTGAGTGTGCTCATGAGTAGGGCAAGATGTGGGGACACGGATGAACTCCAAAATTGACTAGGGGTGAGATCACTGAGAAAAGATACTAAGAACATGTAATAGGTCTTAAACATTATCAAACACATATATTCACCGTAGCACATGAAAACAGGAAACAAAATACCTAAAACCAAATAGCGTACAGAGAAATGACACTTGTCTCCAAGTGTGGCACTTAATATGTAATTTTACGACACAAGTATCGAAATGAAACTAAAAGGTGAACTATGCCGTAAGAATGTGTCCAACAGATGGTATACTCCTAAATAGAATCAACTAATGGAAGAAGTGTGTTGGATCTGCCTCTAGAATGTGTGCTAAGGCGCTCTAAGGAGGTGTGAAAACAACTAAAAGAAACACATGCAAGAATGAAGCGACACACAAAGAAAGCATATGAGACATGTGCAAGAAATTTGTAAACATGAAATAAAAACACTTGTGAGAGTAATAATAAGTGAAACAAACATATGCAAAATCTAAATAAATTTAAAGTGATACATGTGAAAAGTAAAAGGAAGCATAAGTGTCACTTGTGAAAGTGAAAGCAAGAAAAAAACGACAATCACGAAAATGAAATAAACACTTAAAAAAGCAAAAGCGTGCAAAAGTGACAGTTAATAAACTCAACCGAATGATATTGTAGTTGCCACTGAGTGTGATAAAATGATTCTTATGCTCCAAAATGCATAGAGAAAAAAGAAAACAATGGCTGTGAAAAGAGATCTATGTTAAACTCTTTATACAAGGAGAGAATACAGGATTAAGGTGACTGCCACTAAGACGTGTGATAGCACTAAATGGAAGAATTTAACTCAATGTCAAATCCAATTGCACATTGACTGAGCATAAGGATTACATAATGATTGCTCCTAACAACTGTGAAATTACTATCCTCGGGGACTGCACAATGTTTAGGAGCTACGTAATGTCTGCGACTACGAACTCCACAATTAATATGAATAAGGTTTGTGTAGGCATTATTTCCAAGGACTACAGAAGCCCTAGTTTCCAAGCTTACGTAATTCTTGTCTTCAAGGGTAAACATTGACTGATATGCTTGCTAGAAAGGGGGTGTACTTATGAATGCATCATTATCTAGGAATGTGTAAAAAAGTGGCTCCAAGACTTATATTATTTAAAAAGCACCAACAGATCATGAAGTGACTGTCAACAACTTGAAACAACAGATCTAAGATCACAAGGAGGCTCCAAAATTCAAGTGCAGGATAACTTTTGGAGGGTGTTTGTCACAACAACAACACTTGGTGACACACTGGAAGAACTCAAACTTTTATATTTAGGTCTAAAATTAAGAAAAAAGTCTTAGTCTTTCACGACTATCATTTTCACATTTTTTTACTTTAATAATTGTTTTTTTCATGTTATCCTTTATCTATCATGTCTCACTTTTAAGGTTGTTCACATTTTGCAAGTTTTTTCTTCATGTTTTCCTCCTAGTGCAGTTGTTGCTTTTGTGTTCACTCCTGCATGTGTCACACCTTTGTGTACAACCAAAGTTATTTTCGAAACACTCTTCTACAAAATCTGTATTACATATCAATAAAACACGCGCCACACACATTCCTATAGCTGACCGCACCTTTTGTTCATATTCGTTGTAGTTGTAGTAACTCGGTTTCTAAGTGTTCTAATGTGTAATTTAAACTTTTGCACTTAGAAATAAGTGTCACTTTGTTTTTTTTTTAAGGCATCAACATTTTTCATGAGTCATGTTCATTCCATTTGATTTTAATGATGAAATTTATGCTTTTGACCCATGTTTGACTCATGTTCATATGGATTTATTTCCCTACTCTATCGGTCCCACACTTAGCCATTGTGAGCACTCTTCTTGGTCCTTCAACTCAGCACAAGTTCTAAAGGAATTAATCCTCTTACTAGGTGATAAGTGCAACCTATTCATGAACCTCACTAATGTATTTTTCCTCCCATACTTGTGCACTAAGTATTTTTTAAAGTATCCTCCCTCTCACAGTGCATTAGTACTTCCTAAGGATAAGTCACCCAACCTTGTGATGCCTCCCTCATTGAAAAGTGCATTACAAAGGTACAAGTAGCCACAATTGGAGAGAGCTACACCCTTCCAAGCCTTAGCACACTTCAAAAAATGGATTTCACTTTGTACACTCAATGAAAAAACATACTTCAAAGGAACAAGGACCTTCTCTACTCTAAAAAGCAGGTTGTGGACAAACAAGGACCTTATTTCCTTAAAAATCACACTCTGAGACCCTGAGCACACTTCATAACAATGAGTGCACTTTGGGACTATGAGCGAAATCTTTCGACTCGAAGAAATGCACCCTCCTTGAGTGCATGGAGAACTCCACACTTTGGAGGGTGAAGACAAACAAAAAATTGGACCTTTCACTCATCATGAAGTTCATGTCGTGATTTTCAAGTTATAATTTGTACCAGTGTCATTATAATAATCAATGTGTATCCATTTTTCTTTCCAAATCATGTGGAATGTAATGATATATTCTAAAAAGATTGCATAAAATTCCAAAGATCATTAGAAGTTCAAGAGTTTCTTGTAAGTCCAAAAGACACATTGAGAATCCAAGAGTCATGAGGGTAATTTAAGAGTCACAAGGATATGAGAGGTCATTCCCCTTATTATAAAACCAGCCTCATAAATCAAGAATGGGGATTTTGGAGGCTTAAGAATTGGAGAGCTAGTCTTGGATTCTATACATGGCATAAGAGAGAAAAACTATTCTTTCGAGAATCAATAAGTGAATTAATGTTCCACTAAAGAGTTTGTCGGATTATCCACAGTTTTACGAAACACTTGTCGACATTTCGAATCCCAAAGGGGATCCATCTTCAGGACATTGGAATGTTCCACTATTGAAACTAATGTTCCACTATTGAAACTAGTGTCTCACTATCGTAACTATGTACTTGAATATTTCACCTTATAATTGAAGCTCGATGAGCTGAAACATTTTCATAAATGTATTGTGAATATTTTAGGACTATTCCCTAGATGTTTCCTATATATGTTTTTTTCATATGTACTAAGTGAATAGAACTATTTTGGTGGCCTCAGTACTTATATTGTTGATTGTGTGTTGTATGTGGTTTAATGATCGTTGTGTCTATGTGAATTATTTTGCTAGATAACTAACGAATGTTTATTTTCTCGTATGTATCTATTAGGTTAGTACTATTATTTCCTTCTAGAGGCTCACTTTTTGTCTCCCCCCTCAAGAAAGTCTCCTTTTACACATTGCAATAAATGTTTCACAATGTCAACTTACTTTCTTATTCAAGTTTATGTATATAATCTCTTCTGCTATCTATTCACACCAAAATGAACCAATTGTTATGGTGGCAAGGACAATACTCCGGATGGGGATCCTACTCCAAGTGGTGTGAGGTCTAATTGGGACTTCACATTGGGGATACCCCCTGTATGTTAGTAGTATCCAACATTGCTAACATTTTGGCACTAGAAGGAGGGCCAAATGACAAGTTGTGCCCTTTGAGTCTTTCTTGAATATCTTATATTCAATGGCTCATTTGAAAATCATAATCCTAGAGTGTTTTTATAGCCTATCTCTAGGTAAACTTTCAATCTTCGTAGAAATTGTTCATGTCTTATCTCAATTTAGGTGTGATGGAAAGGGTGGTACATTTTTATCCAAATGCATAAATGATTTTCTTGGATTTTGTAAATCTCTTGAAATCAATGATGAAGATGTTATGTGTATTCCATTCACCCTCACTCTCGAAGGTCATGGGAATCGATGTTGTCATACCTTACCATCTCCCTCTATTCATAATTTTTCTCAATTTCTTAAGGAGCTTCATCAAGATTTTGATAGATATGGTAATTGAGATATTTATAAAGGAATTAATCAACCCATAATCGAACTGAATGAATCAGATGAGGATCTTTCTTATATATTCCTTCACTTATTTTATGAGTTTTCTAAAGAAGATATGGATTGGGATTTATTTAAGCACAATTTTGAACATTTGTTTTGGATCTCTTTAAATCAGTGTGAACATAAACTTCTAGATTTTCGTGTTATCCCAACATTTGAAAATTTTGAGACACCCCAAATCTCAAAAGAGGATCCTATTGTCCCTTTTGTTCCTTGTCCTCCTTTTTCCAATACCAATTTGGGTGCCTCCTTGTGATAATGTTGAATTTGGGAAATATCCAAATAAAATTCCTAATCCATCTTCGCAACCATCATATACTTCCCATGATCGCAACCCAACTGAGGATAATTTGGAATGGTTCATGAACCCTATGGTGACTATTAATCCCTCCATTCCACTAGATGTTATTAACTCCCATTAATATAGTCTTAAATATGATTTTTATTCTTGTACTCCTCTATCACCTATTTCTCATGATCTCTTTCCCCTCGATCCACTTGGTGAGTCTCTTCCAAAGTATCAATCAAAAGCAAGGTAATCACATTTCACTAGTAGAGGAGAAACAAGGTGAGGATTTTTTCAATCTTTCTTCTCTTTTTTAGAATCCTCCATGTCAAGAAAATTTTCTTTCATCCTTTGTTGATTTTCAATCTATAAATCTTGGTGATGTAATAGATGAAATTGATTTTCCTAATCAACCTAAATTCTCGAACAAAATTCATTATGTTGATTCTGTGTTATTATATATAATGACGATATCCCTAAGGAACTCTTTGATATTTGAGTTTCTCAAGAGAACTATGTATCAAAAGATTTATATCTTGAATATAACTTAGCTAAAGACAATTTCCCTATTGTAACTCCTTCTTCACCTCACTATGCCATGAGTTCCACCTTTTTTAACACATTAACTTTTGATGGATATACTTCATCTAATGAGTTGGATGTTGAATTGAAACATGGCAGTGAGATCATTAATGATGAAGAGGAAGGTAGAGAAATCATTGGATAACCATTCCATTCCTTATCATTTTCAATTTCGCATGAATAAAATTCTTCTGTCGAGGTTACTCATGGGATTTTTCCGATCAATCCATCTTTAGATGAGTAATTGGAAGAAAATTAGAACTTGGGTAATATTAAAATCAGTGATGTAGACTGTTGTCATTTGGAAAATAGTGGTCTTATTAAAATTATTGATGGTAGCTCTCCACACATCATGAATAATATGATTTGATCCTCATAATAGGAAGGTAGAGAAATCATTGGATAACCATTCCATCCCTTATCATTTTCAATTTCGCATGAAGAAAATTCTTCTGTCGAGGTTACTCATGGGATTTTTCTGATCAATCCATCTTTAGATGAGCAATTGGAAGAAAATTAGGACTTGGGTAATATATTTTTTGAAGTTGTAAGTTCTGACAAAATCAGTGATGTAGATTGCTGTCATTTGGATAGTAGTGGTATTATTGAAATTATTGATGGTAGCTCTCCACACATCATGCATAATATGATTTGATCCTCAAAATGCAATTCTACAATTATTGAAAGTTTTGGGACTCACCAGGAGGTAAAGGAATTTCTACTTATGTTGATGCTTATGTTAACTTCTCGTGAGTCTGGTAAAGCCCCCAAACCAAATCAGATTTGGATATTCTTACAAATTTATTTCCTTAGCATGATTCCATTGGATGAAATTACCTTCTTGAAAGATGTTTGGTCTCGGATCAAATTGACGATCATATTTCAGTTGATTTCTCTTCATGAAAATATTTTATATCACACTTAGGTTTGGAATGTATACCTTTCATGGATGAGATTTCAATTGATTTATCTTCATGCAAATCTTTTATATCAAACTTAGGTTTGGAATGTATAACTTTCATGGAGGAGAAAATTTGTGAAGTTGATCATTCTAAAAATTATCTTTGGCTGAAGGATTCATACCTACCATATACTTTTGAGATTAATCAAATCTAAATCCTTATTGTGAATATTACGATAATGATTATTTTATTCATGGAAAAAAATATGCTCTTCAGCATCAATAAACAATAGTGCTCTCCACACATCATGCATAATATGATTCGATCCTCAAAATGCAATTCTATAATTATTGAAAGTTCTGGGACTCACCAGGAGGTAAAGGAATTTCAACTTATGTTGATGCTTATGTTAGGTTCTCGTGAGTCTGGTAAATCCACCAAACCAAATCAGATTTGGATATTCTTGCAAATTTCTTTCCTTTGCATCATTCCATTGGATGAAATTACCTTCTTGAAAGATGTTTGGTCTCAGATCAAATTGAAAATCATATTTCAGTTGATTTCTCTTCATGCAAATATTTTATATCACACTTAGGTTTGGAATATATACCTTTCATGGATGAGATTTTAGTTGATTTATCTTCATGCAAATATTTTATATCAGATTTAGGTTTGGAATGTATAACTTTAATGGATGAGCTAAGATGTGAAGTTGATCATTCTAAAAATTATCTTTGGCTGAAGGATTCATACCTACCATATACTTTTGAAAGTAATCAAATCCCAATCCTTATTGTGAATATTACGATAATGATTATTTTATTCATGGAAAAAAAATATGCTCTTCAGCATCAATAAATGTTAGTGCTATTTTCTGAATTGATTTCAAATTGATTTATCTTCATCCTCCATTGTCTTAGAATCTTGTGCCTTAATCGATTTATCTAATCATGACAATTGTCATTTAATTGATAATTTATCTAGTATTACGTACATCTTGCTCTCTTAGATAAGAAAGCGTGCTAAATAGGCTCTAGTTGAGCACTTTTTCCTGCTCAAGTCTAACGTAATGCCATTACTTTACCAGAAATGGTTGTCATGGCCACTGGAAAAAATGAAGACTATAGAGGGGAACATGTATAGTATTGCACCACAAACCTTGGGCAATCTATTGCAGAATTAATCAAAGAAGGCATCGGTAAAAAAGAGCACCATAAATTGAACTGATCAAGAGCAAGAGTTATTCCTCTGTCCCAATCCCTTGATCTTCATGAATCTGTTGCAACCAATCATGTTCTAATTTTCCTTAATACTATCAATCTTTGGTCTCGAACATTTCACTCTGCACTCAACCAACTGGGCATAGTCTTTGTGTAATTTCGGAGGATTCAAGAGTCTACGTTCATCATCTACGGAATCCCCATCCACTGAATGCCTGTTATCATCAGCATTAAGCCTTACGTCTTCCATAAGATTTGAAATAAACTCTGGACAAACTCTAATCTGAAGCCCTCCCTCCACATAACTCTTCTGTATCTCAAATGACTGGAAGGGAAGGGACGTGCATTCAATACTACGAAGTGGGGCTGATAGGGAGAAGTGGGTGTAGGTGGAACATTCTTGGGTGGCGGCGATATTATGGATGCCAATGAAAAGAGAGTTAAAGGAGAGTGAAAGAAGTGTTGGGGCTGAAGGAAGTAGTTGTTCCCCATCTGCAGTTGCATGTCTAGAGAAAGGAAAAGTGTTTTCCGCCTTATGTAAGGGGAACCAGAATGACAGATTAAATATTCAGGGAATTTATCAAAAATATAGGCGACCCTGAGGGGTTTATGAAGGATCTGAACTGTACTGTCAGACTGTAATATTTTGAGATACAAAGATCTAGATTTGCAAAACAATGAACAAACTTGCAACAGAAGGAAGGAGTGAGAAAGAATAGAGAAAAGAATGAAATTAATTCTGCAATATTAGTTTTGGAATCAATACATAAAAGAAACTAAGTTAAGCTTAGTTTTATATGCAATAACTATGGATAATTAAAGCTAACTGAAGCTAAGTGTGCTTTATGTTCTGCTAATGTGCACATGCACCACATGCATGCAGTAAGTTAACTAAGTAAGCCAAGTGCACATTGCATGGAAGAAGTAAGTTAACTAACTAAGTCAAGTGCACATCACATGCAATATCTAGAGCTAAACTAAAGCTAATCTAGGTGCATATACACCAACAAGCCCCCTTAAGCATAACTTAGGTGAGTGTGATGCAAAATGAATGAGTCCCGGAAACACGGCCATTTTAGGTACCCATATACAATGCATAAAAAGGAGGAAAGAGGGAAAAACCAGTGGAAAGAAAACCCCCCCTCAAAATATAATGCAAAAGTAGAGAAAAGACAACGTTAGGCAGTTGTGTCCTTCACCCTAAGACGATCTTGTAGGAATTGAAACTTATGCTCAGTGAAAGTCTTGGTGAAGATATTAGCAGTCTGCTCAGAACAAGGAAAATATTGAAGATCGATGATCCCATCATGATTGAGTTCTCTAATGAAGTGCATGTCGATCTCGATGTGTTTGGTTCGCTACCGCTGCACTCAATCTCTGCAAAACTTTATCATACTTTGATTATCATACCAGATGATAGTTGGATGATGGACACTCATACCAAGCTCAGATAGGAAATGTTGTAGCCAAATGGCCTAAATAGTGGCATTGAATTCTCCTCTATACTCGGCCTCTGCTGATGATAAAGCAATGGCAACTTGCTTCTTGCTTGACCAAAAAATTGGGCCGGATCCCAAACTAAGTACATAACCAGAGGTGGACTTGTGATGAATGTTGTCACTAGCCCAATCTAAATCTGTGAACCCAATGAGATTCAAAGAACAATTGGCTGCATAATGAATCCTCTAGGTGATTGTCCCCTGGATATATCGAAGGATGCACTTTGCAGCGTTCCAGTGTAGCTCATGTGGCTCCTGCATGTATTTGGAAACTGCTCCTACGACATATGAGAGATCAGTACGGGAGTGAGTGAGATAAAGAAGACTTCCCACATGCTGACGGTACAATGTGAAATCAAGCAATGGTGTGTCATTGCTATTCTCAAGCTTTATCCCTGATAAGAAAGGTGTGGTTGTTGGCTTGCAGTCACTCATGTGAAATCGTGCCAAAAGATCTCTAGCATACTTTGGTTGAGAAATGGTAATCCCAGAATCACTCTGATTGATCTCTAGTCCAAGAAAGAAATTTAGCAAGCCCATGTCTGTCATAGAAAACCGCTTATGCAATGCATTTTTAATCTTAGTAATGACAAAAGATGAACTGCCTGTTATCAAAAGATCATCTACGTAGAGTACTATGATCAACAAGGAGTCAATTTTCTTCAAAAAAAAACATTGAAATCAGATTTTCAATGTACAAAATTTTGAGATAACAAATAAGAATCCATCTTTGCATACCATGCTCTAGGTGCCTGCTTGAGGCCATAGAGAGATTTCTTTAGTTTGCATACCGGAGATGAATTGTTTATGTATCCCTGTGGTTGCTCCATGTAGATTTCCTCCTCGAGATCACCATGAAGAAATGCATTCTTCACCTCCATATAATGCAACTCCCATTGTCTTATTGTTTCAATGGAGAGAGCTAGCCGAATGGAATCCATTTTTTCCACTGGAGCAAAAGTCTCATCATGGTCAACACCATATACTTTATGAAAACCTTTTGCTACCAACCATGCCTTATATCGACTAACTTGGCCATTTGCTACTTTCTTGGTCTGGTAAACCCACTTTCACCTCACAAGTTTACCATTGGAAGGTAGCGGGACCAAATCCCAAGTCTGGTTCTCTATGAGAGAGTTATATTCCTCATCCATTGCGGCTTCCCATTCAGGATGCCTAGTTGCTTCTGCATAAGTTTGTGGATTAGATACATGTATCATATAAGCATGCATGGGCATGCATGGCTCCATAGATAAGAGTTCTTGTGGATATTCCTCAAACAGAGGGATAGAGGTAGGATTATCAAGGATATCACTCATGCTATGCCATTTTTGTGTTGAAGGTGGTCGAGAATCTTTCGAACTACATGCGAAAGTATGATCTCGATGTTCAACAACTGTTGGTCCAACAGGTGTCACAGGAAAAGACTCATATTCATTAGAATTATGATCTGAAGTTTCATCTACATACTCATCAATGAGTGGTGATGGAAACTTGGTAACAAGTTCATCCGCTGGTGCATGCAAAATATCTTCGTCAAACTTTACACTCCTTTCAATAAAGAGCTCTTCAGTGTTGATATCAAGAAATCTATACCCTTTGACTTCAGCATAATATCCAACAAACATGCATGCTTTACTTTGAGGCTCCAAAGCCTTTCTCTTCTCTGTAGGAATGCGAGCCCATGCTCGAGATCCAAAAATGCGAAAATGACTAACTTCAGGTTGCATGCTAGTCCAAGCCTCAAAGGGTGTTTTTCCAGTAACAAATTTCTGAGGAGATATGTTCTGGATGTATGAGGTACAATTGATAGCTTCAGCCCACAATTTCGATGGAAGAGATCTTGCATACAACATACAATTGGCCATCTCTTTCAATGATCGATTCTTCCTTTCAACCATGCCATTTTGCTATGGAGTGTAAGGAACTGTATGCATGCTTAATTAAAAATATTCTTGATATCTTTGTTGACATATTCCATCCCATTATCTGTGCAGAGTATCTTGATGCATTTTCCAGACATATTTTCTACATGCACTTTGAAAATCTTTAGGTGTTAAAAAACTTCAGACTTGAGTTGCAAGAAGTAAACCCAAGTGAATCTCGTGTAATAATCTATAAATGACAACACATATCTTGCTTTTCTCATTGAAAGCACTGGAAATGGACCCATGAGATCACTATGTACAAGTTCGAAAGGTGAAGAGGCTCTCCATGCATGCCCCTTCTCGAATTTGTCTTGTGGATTCTTTCCAAGAGCACATCCATTACAAACACCTTTTGAAAATTCAATGGTCAGAAATCCTTTGACCATCCCTTACTTGCTAAGCTGTTGCATATATCTAAAATTCAAGTGCCCAAATCTCTCGTGCCAAATCCTACTTTCTTCATTTGCATGTGTAAGTAGAAAAATGGAATCTGAATGAGGAACAAAATCAAAAAATGTATACAGATGAGATTGATCATTTACCTTGCCAGATGCAATCTTCAAGCTGGTTTGCATGTCATAAATACTCACGGAATCGAGCGTAAATTCCACTTTCCTTCCACTGCTTGTGTGTTTCATCTGATACATGGAGAGAAGATTCATAGAAAGCCTTGGAATATGAAAGACATTCTAAAAACTTCCATCTTCGAATTGCACTCTTCCTTGTCCAGTTGCTACAACTGCATAATTACCCCCCACGAGAATAGGAGGTCCTCAGTATGCATGTAGAGAAGAAAAGGACTCATTTGAAGAAGCATATGATGTGAAGCTCCTGAATCGATGATCCATTATTACGGTGCAGAATGAAGAGAAATCAAAGAATGTCCATTACCTCTTGGATCTGGTGCTTTTTCTCCAGACTTCTTCTTGGCATTCTCAGGAATGTGGTCTCCAAGATTGTGTTGCTGGAGTGTCTGCGCCATAAGATCTATATTCTTCTTCATGCATGCAAATTCAGGGTGAAACTCATGGTGGCAATAATTGCACATTGATTTTCCTTTCGTTCCTTTCCTTACCTTTGAGTTAGATGATCCATCAAGGGGTTTCGGATTTCCTCCCTTTCTTGGATCAGGATCCTTCTTTCCTTTTCCTTTTTGATGGTCTTTGGAATTTGCCTTTCCTTTTGCATGCACTTTGGAATTTTGAAGTGTGTCCATTTTGATGAGCTTATCTTGCTCATGCATCAAAGACTGAACAAAAGAATCCAGTGAGGGCATCTTCCAAGCTACACCGGTTGCAGATCTTACTGTGTGGAATGTAGAGACAAATACTGCATACTTTGGACCAAGTTTTGATAAAATGGAAAGAATCAACTGATTTTCTGGCTTGGATTTTTCGATCCTACATCCTTTCAGCTAAAGCAACAAGGCTTTATACCTTGTGAAAAAATCTTGAATGTTCTCTAAATTTCTCGGATCTAATGAGTTTAACTCATTTTCAAGAATGTGACCTTGCATTTCATCTTGTTTTTCAAACAATCCTTCCAAAGTTTTCCATACTTAATTTGGAGTTGAACATGATTCAACATGAAATAGAAATTCTAGAGAGATAGATACACATAGGATGTCGAAGGCCTCGTCCATGCGATTGAAATATCTTGTTTTCTCCACTGTCGATGTTGGTTCAACTTCCGTTTCCATGTTTACTCGAAATAAGCCTTTACTTCTAAGATGAATTAGAATCTTTGGCTTCCATTCAGTTATGAGATGAATTATATATTTTTGTTATCAGAAATTATACAAAATAAATATTAAAAATAATAATAATAAGTATTATAAGAGTAACATAAATGAGTGTATATTCAGTTTAATAGAATATTAAATCTTAGCATGTCTAATAAAAGTTATATAGTAAAATTGATGGATATATCATTATTCAATTCACATTCCAGTAAACTTAATATTTAAAAAAAAAATACATATAAAAAATGTTAATATAAAATATAAAATTATATATTTAGATTATTAAAGTATAAATTAAGTTAAAAAACAAAGTTAATTATTAAATTATTATAAATTTATGTACAGAATTTTGAGAGGGTTTGGGAGAGTTTAAGATATTTTTCGTTATATATCAAAACCTTATTTGTTAAGTTTTGTGTGGATCTTTACCCGTTCTTTTCTTGGCTAGTGTCATTCGAGGGAGCAAAGCTCCTTCATATCTTGGAATACCAATAGGCTATAGTGAGACTAGAAAATTCCTCAAACCTTAAGGTTTTTATCTAAAACCATAAGGTGGAACATGAAAACAATTTGTCACCCAACTCCTTACCAAGGAAACGAATATTAGGAAGATGCACCTTGAGAGCAACAATAGATCAAAAATTTGAAATACAATCTAGCCGTATTAGGGACCACATATAATACATGCGAGATCACACCCTCATTGAAAAATTCCTTGGAAGTTGGCCCTTATAGAAAGCATTCTTTCATTGGATCCATCCAAAATGGAAACCCAAGTGGAAAATCAAACTAGAAATGGGTGCAAAAGTTTTTTCACTATAATATTTGCACACATTGAAGATAGAACACGAGTCTTTGAAATTTTCTCGTACTTTTTCAACTTTGTTAACCTATACCTTCACTTATGGATGAAGGGATTTGTCCTTATCTAAGGTGTTAATAGGATCAGGGTTAGTATTCTCAACCAGAAGAGGGTAATTTCTATAAACATGGCCATATTCATATAATCTCTGACATCGAAAGAGAATGTGCTCATAATCCAAGGTTTGTTTCTAAAGTTCATCCTCATAAGAAATAACAATAGAATCTTAGAGCAACTTTGATATGTTCATATAAACATAGGCATATGCGTGAGTGATAGATATACCTGGCTTGCTTTGATGCCTCTAATTGTAAATTACAAAATTTCCAATGGAGTTTTCGATTCTAGTTGGGTGAAAAAATGTTTTCATGTTCCACCTTAGGGTTTTAGATAAAAATCTTAAGGTTTGAGGAATTTTCTTGTCTCTTTGGTTTTGGTGTAAAACCAAAGATATCTTAAACTCTCTCAAACACTCAACATAACATTCTGTAATTTGAATTATATATATATATATATATATATATATATATATATATATAGCTTACTACAAAATTTTATACTTTAATAATACAAAATTAAAAATAAATAAAATTAGAACTATAATAAATTTATAATAATTTAATAATTAACTTTGTTTTTTTCTTAATTTATACTTTAATAATGTAAATATATAATTTTATATTTTATATTAATATTTTTTATATGTATTTTTATGTGAAAATATTAAATTTATGAATAATGATGTATCCACCAATTTTACTATATAACTTTTATTAACATTTATAATAATTTAATAATTAACTTTGTTTTTTTCTTAATTTATATTTTAATAATGTAAATATATAATTTTATATTTTATATTAACATTTTTTATATGTATTTTTATTTGAAAATATTAAATTTATGAATAATGATGTATCCACCAATTTTACTATATAACTTTTATTAGACCTGTTAAGATTTAATATTCTATTAAACTGAATCTACATAATTTATGTTACTCGTATAATACTTATTATTATTATTTGTAATATTCTCTTTTTAATTATTTTGTATAATTTCTTATAACAAAAATATATAATACCGTAGGGTTGCTTTCGCATTAAATCAGATGCGTGTGTTTTAAGGGTATACTCATTTGTTGGTAAAGCGTATCGTATATTTCAGGAATAGAAATTTCTACAGGGTTTACACTTTCATAATAAATGATTTATTTATTCAAAACATTTTCGATGTCACTATTTGACTATATGTATTGTATTAAGTACGCTTTTTCGCTGAATTTGGTAATATAATTTTGCGCGTAAATCAATAACTTTCAAAAGATTCAAATAGAAGACTCGGTAAAAAGCCTCGAACAGCTCCGGGTTATATATTCAAGAAGCGGGTTGCCGCCCCTGCTCCTGCCCTGTCGACCTCATTCTCCATTAAGGTTGACAATGACATTAAAGTAGCTTTGGACGATGCGCGTAATTGTGAAAGGGCAATAGATGCGCTTAATCTTCAAAGGGCCATCTGTCTTTTTAACATACTCAGAGAACATCTTTCATGCCAGGTTTATTATCCACCAAACTGAAAAGTCCATACTAAAAATTCAACCGAGAGGAATCTCCCAATGTTGTTTTGGTCAAGGCAGTAGTCTTAGACTTCGACTTAAGAAAAGGAATCCGCTTTTGGTAAAATGAGCTCACGAAATGGTAGAACTGTGAATAGATATTATTAAGAGAATACCAAGTGGCAAGAATGATCGGCTCGTTTACTCCATATTCTCTACTCCTACACGTCTCTCTTCTGCGTTCCGTCCTCACGTATCCATGTTCTGCTTGCTCATAACCATATCTGCTGCCTCACGGTCGGCATTATCAAGGAAATCATCCAGCTGGTTCAGTCTGACGGTACGGTTCAGATCCTTCACAAACCCTTCAGGGTCGCCTAGATTGTTGAGGAATTCCATGAATATTTAATCTATCATTCCGGTTCCCTCTGTATAGGGCGGAAACAGTGTTCAAAATTGAACACGTCAAAGCTCTTCAAAGGGCTGAGACACATTTTTTAAAATTCTTAAGTATAGCGGAAACCGTGTTCAAAATTGAACACCTCAGAGCTCTTCAAAGGGCTCAGTGACATTTTTTAAGTCTCATTTTTTAAAATTCTTAAGTATAGTAAGTATAGTCACAGGCTGCAACTCCTTGCTATTTTTTCTTCTCTCACTGGGACCGAAGTTGATAGTTTATCATTTCTGGTTGGCGGGAATCTTGTTTCTCATGATTGTACTACCATGATGTACCATATTTTTGCTTAATAGAATTAGTCCAATTCAGGAAAAAAAGAAAAGAAAAAAGTATAGTCATTGACTAGACTTAGGTTGTTGCAGGCTGCAGCATTGAAGGAGATTAATGGCAACTTGCAACTCCAAGGGAAAAGGGAAAGATTGTTGAGTTTCCAAATTCTATTCACTGCAAGTCTACTTTGTGCAACTGTCTGCTTTGCAATTGCAACCTACAGCGAAAGAGCCATTCCTCACTGTGGTATTCGAATGTTTTCCATAAGGACCAGTTAACAACGCTCTTCAAACACATTTTGCACAAGGACTAGTCGTTAACGCCTTAATAAAGCATTCTTGCACCAGTGTTCAAACTATTCCTACACCAGTATTTCACATAAGGCGGTAACTAGACAATAGTCTGGAACAGGTATTAAGGTTTTTCTTTCTACATCCACTATAATTTTTAATAGTAATATTTTTTATAAGAAATTTGTTGTTTTGATGATGTTATTGGGAACTGATAATTTAGTTTCACTGGATATGTGCAATTTTTGGAATTTGTTTTTCTCGTATCATCGATCCAGGATTTTCACTCATATTTGAATTTTAGCGTGAGGAGTTCAGAGGAGGGATTGCTCGCAGAAGGAGTTCTCAAGATACATCCACTTTAGAGAATAGAAACTGTGAATAAGGAGTTTTTTCCCTTATTTTCAATATCGGTGTTACAAATTGCACTTGCAATAAAAATATAAGATAGTTGCAGTAAATCATAATTTTCTCTGGCATATCGAGTTACACAGTTGCATCCACAATTTCATAGTTTATGTTCTTCGTTTTCTACATGTATTAAATTTTTGTAAGTTTCCTTTATTTAATTTACAATTTAGTTTATTTTAAACTATTGTCAACGAACACAAACATAAATACCCATCAAGCCTGCTGAAACTTCATTTCTTTTGTACATGAAGCAATGTTTTCATTATTGTTTAATACATTCTACAATTTCGATTTTTTTACACGAAATTGCTAGCGAGGGCAAGGGTTTTGGGATTTCTAAACTAAACAGATTGATCACCCAAATTCTAAGAGAGAACGAGGATTTACAAGAGATTTGGATCCATATATTTTAGAAACTTGCCAGTGTTCCAGCTCTCTGAAGCTTCTTTAACATTTTGACAGGTCTTTGTGAAATTTTAATCCTGTTGTTGCCCATAATTTGGCGATTTTTTAGCGAGAATCGTCCAATTTTGAGGGATTTATTTCTTGCTAATCTGAAGTAACTTTAGTATTTTGTAAAATGGTTGTTAAATGGCTTTTAGTCTTCCTTACCTGGGATTCCTCACTGCTCAAGACAGGAGTCAGAACTCAACAAAAGAATATTCTTCAATTGAATGCACAAACAACCAGGTACTTAGTCAAAATCCTTAAATCCTGCTACTAGCTAGACTACAATTTATAGGTGGATTAGGATGTCTATTTAGTTTTTGGAGCCTTCTTTTACAGGATTTCAACATCCTTCGTTGCCTCTTGTGAAGAAAACATCAAACCTTTTCCTTCTGCCCTGAACATGGCCCTTCTTATGGACATTTTAGGCCTCGAACATACATTGACTCATGAATTTTTTGATCCGTGTACTCAACTTTCACTTTGAAGGGCACACTGATCTCAACTTGTGATCAAATGTTTCTCTCTCGAGTCTCTAACTTAGTCCCAACTTAACAACGTTGTTCAAAAGAGAAAAATATGAAAAATGGAATACCACACAAGCCACATGAAGAACAGATTCATATTATATAACCTGAAGACAATCCAAAACCAACCTAAATTTATGTACAATACTTGCATCTAGAATCAATACCAGAGCTTTGCAACCTAATCTTGTTTTTATTGATACATACATAAGGGTTTTCTGCTTAAAATAAGCCAATCAAGCGGGGGAAGGGGGAGATTTGAATACTTCTGATATTCAAGACCTTACACAGCTTGATAGGGGCAATAATTCGATTCACCTTACCATTTTCCAATCAAATCCTTTGAATGACACAAAGGTGTGTTCCCCCCCTCTAGGGAATCTTTGCCTGGTGCTAATAAATTCAGATTTCAGATCTAACCCCCACAAAAATAGCAAAGGCACATGAATATGTTCTGGAATATGTAAAATTATAAAAAAAACTAAATGAATAGTCATGATTTAGCATGCTAAGCAAAGGGAGTTTTGTAAAAACATGATTTTGAGGCTTTAACTTCCTTCACTGTCTCACAAATGGTTAACAAAGCTCTAATACATGAATGAATAAATGGAGATTATATGTAAATATCAACCAATATCGAGAAATGCTTGGGTGTAAGAGTCCACTCCAGTAACAATTGGATGCAACCCTGAGCCTTGAATATCGCAATGCCGAGCTGGCCTGAGTTTTTTATCTAAAAGGTCCTCATGCAATGTTTTTCTGTATACTCTTGATAATATAGTTTTAATGCATTTGCCTTCAATATTTGGATCTTTTCCTTCGTTATCCAAAACAAATGTTTCCACTTCTTATTATGCCATGATCTTCCATGCATTTCAACAACAGATGGTGTGATTATTGATTTTAAACCTAAAATTCCTTAGATTCATAAACCTTCGGTCTGTCAATTTGATTCAAGCTTGTATATTCATATTACACGAGTTAAATATGCCAGGCCATAGCAGTATCTTTCAGTTGGATACAAGATTATAATGAAGCAAATTTCAACATTCTACAAGTTTTATAACCTTTTGTGCGAGTGCTCAACATTCATTAAGCCAAGTCGAGAAGTGATTTAACTTTGTATTAATCACCATTGACATCTGTCAACTTAGATCAAGCATCCCTTAACAAAGTGGAGGTGTTATTCACATATTCTTCTACTCCTACATAGATATAGTTTCCATTGATAATATTCACCAGCCCAGGAAAATGTTATGAATTTCGCTCTCTTATTCTCTTGCAAAATGTATTTATGTCTTTGTCCAAGATATCAAGAAGACTAATGGACTGTAAAAGTTTTTCATTTGTTGGAATCATGATTGTCGTTAGACCAAAACCCATAGGCATTAGTCTCTGCTACAATATCCAGAGTTAGGATCCACGAGAGGCTGTTAATCCATGTTGTGAAACACACGGGGAGCGTTGAACCCAATGTCCAACAATCTCCCCCCCAATGCGAGCCGGGTGAGTTTAGAACTTGAGACATGTTGCTCGGATACCACCTGTTGGAGTCACGATTGTTGTTAGACCAAAACCCGCAGGCATTAGTCTCCACTACAATCGTCGGAGTTAGGATCCACGAAAGGAGATTAGTCCATATCGCGAAATACACGGGGAGCATTGAACCCAATGTCCAACATCATCCACTCTATTGACCTCTTTACTCTGGCTCTGCTATAACTATGCCCAACACTTGATGGGACTTTCTCCACGTCCACTTCCTTGATATTATTAATTAATATGAAGAGACTACACCATAATTTCTTTAAGAGGGAATTCTCATAATTTTAGAAATTTGAGAGCATAGCTTTGGCTCTGATATTCAAAAACTGAATTTGGCTTCTTTTCCTTTTGGAAAATCAACATTTGGAGTGATGAGATGGTTTAACCCAACTACAACCATTGTATTTCCACAAGGTACATCCTTGATAGATTCTTGTCATTTTCCCATCTATAACACAATATTTTGAACATTATATATGTATGAGTCATTCTTCTAGCCCGACATACAGTTGGGGCCCATGACCATTACTTTCATTCCTGTTAAATTTGTCCTAGAAAACATGACCAAAGGTAGAGAAACACCCTTTAGCCAAAGATGGAATCATTTTGAGACATACAAAATCAACAAACTCTCAAAATCATGCTTTCTTATCGTTGTGTCATATATATCATAAAGAGGTTCTTCACACAATATATTTGCGTCTCCGCTGGAGGAGGGAGATGGGAAATTGCCATTTCAAGTAAAGCACTATTTGTAGGTGGCCAGGTTTACATGGTGTGTGAGTGCATTTGCAAACAACTCCTTTTCTTAATTACAACTCTTAATTTCTGTAACATGATAATTGCAAATACATTCAACACACAATCCTATCAATTCTCCTGAGAAGGTTGCATCTAGGATTATTCATCCCAACTATAACCACTTTTCTTGAATATTGACAAGGCTAACACAATCATCCACACTTTTATTGTATATAAATGCATATTTGCAGGACAAGTGGTCTTTGTTGGCATGAATCATGCTTTCTAGTGTCTTTTCTATTGTAGTTGTGGATTGTTTTTAATCAGAGTGAGCCCATTATTATGAATCCAATTATGTTCCAATAGTTATAATTGATCCACTAATATTTCAATTATGTTTTCCTATGTGTGTTCTTTACAATATAGTCATAATTGATTCACCAATATGTCAATTTGTGTGTTTTCTTTGGAATTGATCTTTATGATTTTCTTACACATAATTGACTAAGAATAACGAAGAGTAGTTTTATGCACATGGGGAGGCCTTGGAACTTCAATTGATGTACTGATAAAAAGAAGCAATCAAATGCTTGAACATTTATGTGAAGCGGTGAGTCAAACTGAGAATGAGTAAAGTATACTTGAAGTATTTTTGTCTCTCTTTCAATGGTCAAACTGAAAAGGAGTTGATGACAACAATATACAAATTTGAACTCAGATCAGGATTAAGTACAATTAAAAAAAAAAAACTCACTGTGTAAAAATTCCAATTAAAAACAAGTAATATCCAGTAAAGTATATGTGCATCTTCAGCAAAGTATATGTGCATATTCTCTATAATATATCAGTAACAAATTTAAGGTAGGGAATATTATGATCAATCTCTTATGCACGACAGACAAATTATTTTAGATTTGGTTAATTGTCTTTAATTCCTAACAATTGGTCCTAACAATATATGAAATGCAATAACATATTGGATAACTTTTAGGTGTGAAAAACAAGCTTAGATTTCCCTTTTTTCTCTTTTCAGGACATGAAGATCAATGTTAGTTTTAATTTCAATAATCAACAAACCTTTGTGTGTGAGATCTATTTGTTTCTTTTCATTTCATTAGTTTTCATATGAAGTTTGTTGTCTACTCTCTTGTTTTCAAAGAATCTGTGTGTTTTTACATTAATCTGTTTTTTATGTTTTCTTTTTTTTTTATTGATTATGATTTATAGGTATAAAATGCCACCTCTTGGTTGCCCAAAAAAGGATCTGAAACAACATTCACTTGTTGATGCATTTGGTATCTCTCAATGCTCTAATCAACAACACATTTATGAAAATGAAGTATATGATCATGTAGATGATGACCATGAATCAGATAGTGTATAACTCCTTGAAGAGGAACCGACATCTAAGAGGTACAAAAAAACATTCAAGTCGAAATGGAAGATGATATTTCCATGGGCTTATGCAGTAAAATATTGTAATGGTGTTGAAACAATAAAATGTTCATGGTGTGTAAAATTTAAAAGGGAAATTCCATTTGCTAAAGATGGAAGCATAAATCTTCAAGTTAATGCTTTAAACATCCATGCAACATCAGAGGCTCATAAATTTTCTTTGCAACTTTTAGAGGGACAAAGAAAAGAGAGTACTCTTCCAATTAAAAAACATGTAGAGCTTATGGTTGATGCTGAGAAAGAGAGAATTATATCAGTTATTGAGAACGTGTACTTTGTTGCAATACTTGATTTATCTTTGGAAGTATATAAGTCAATTTGTGACTTGAAGAGGTATAAAAACACTCCTCACATGCCTTTAACAAATGAATACTCAGCATATATGAATACAACATCTGGAAAAGAATTTTTAGAAGCTGCTAAGGAGGTATATTGGAGAAAATTAAAAGATGAGATTTTACAAAGCCCATATTACTCACTTTTAGTTGATGAAAGCACTGTTTGGACTATGGTGCAACATTTGATTGTTTATATTACATATTTGACAAATGAAGGAAGAGGTCCATGTGCTACAAAATTCATACACTTGCTACAGATTAAGGATGGAACATCACAATCTATGTATGAAGCTGTGACATCTCTTTTAGTAGACATGAATCTATCTATGACAGAGTTGGTTGGATTTGGATCTAATGGAGCATCATCCGTGAGAGGTATTCGTGAAGGTTTATCTACTAAGCTTCGTTGTCATGCCCCTCATTTATTAGATATCCATTGTATCGCTCATCGAGAAGCATTAGCAGCAAATGATGCTTCATCATATTTTGAAGAGTTGCAAGCTATTAATAAGTTTGCAAACAAGATCTATTCATGGTTAGGGAGATCTACTAAAAGACATGGAGAATTGAAAGAGCTAATAGAGTCATTTCAAATCACAAAGCTAGAAGTGTTACAAATTCATCATATTAGATGGCTTTCTAGTGGAAAATTCATGGAAAGACTCGTTAAGCTCATGTTTGCTTTGTTAAGAGACCGTGTGTTAGTGGAGAAAAAATGTATGAGATGGATACAATATTTCAACTTAAATTTTTCATCCACTTACTTACAGATGTGCTTATTGAGTTAAATAAGCTGAATCAAAAGTTTCAAGAGGATCATGTTGACATTACATCTATTGGAACGACTTTTGATATCACTATCAACTTTACTTCAGAAGCGATTTCTAAGAGGCACATTTGGGGTAGGTGCAATGCACACATCATCTTTTTAAGTAAAACACAACAAGGAACTCTTGAGTTTGCAGATTACACAGGTATAGTACATGTACATGAATTGAGGTTTGAGATTTTGCCGAAGTCAGAAAGATCAGGGACACTAGATGACTGCATTATGTTGGGAAAATGTTTTGTAATGAAGGTGATTGACTCTCTAAATGAAAGGTTCACAGATTTTCCTATTTTTAATGCAGCTAATTTTTTAGTCCTCATAATTATTATGAGGATATGGATGATAGAGACTCTCAAACAAGAAAATGGTTGACATGTTTATGTGAAAAATTTAGTGTTGGAGACTTGCTTGTTGTGGACAACATTAAATGTATGGGTGAAATGGATGAATTTATATGTACTATTTATAAATCTTACCCAAAAAAATATATGTTTGGAGTATGGGATTTATGTGGAGGTGAAATTGAATGGTTTGAAATATTTCCATGCTTAATGTAGCTATGGCAAGCAATTCTTGTTATTCCGGCTAGTATAGGAGTATGTGAAAGAGACTTTTCAAAATTAAATCGAATTAAAAATGATGATAGATCAAAACTTTCTTTAAAACATTGGATATGTTAGTGTTTCTCTTTCCCTTAGTGCACCTCATGATCTAAATGAGGTAGATTGGAATGCTATTTATGATGAATGGAAGGAGATGAAAACTCGAAAACATCTTCCACGATGAGAATGGATTGAAAGAACTAGTAAGTTTCACTGTTTATTACCATCAGTGTAAGTGAATTTTTTTAGTTTTATACCATTTGAATTTTACTTTATGTTTTATAATATCTTTCAAGTTTTATTATGTTTGTTTATTAACATATTGAATTTAATAATTGCAGGATATCACACAAGATATGTTAAGCTAGAGGATGACAACTGTCAAAGGTTTATAACTGGAAGAAAAAGCTACCTTGGATCAATTTTGCGGCCAAGTCAAGGGAATGTTGTTCCAATTATTTGAGATGTGCAATTATTGGAAGTCTCAGCATTAGAAAAGAGTTTTAATAGAAAATAGAACAATGATTTGATCAAATCTAAAATTTATAAGCTAAAACTCCATTGATACCTCTTATATAAGCTAGAATTTATTTTTAATTTTATAAATAAGATCTTTCATATACTTTTAGTATAAGTATTTATGTTTTGTCATATTTTTTTCTTATTTCAATTTCATTAAGATGTAGTGATTTCTATATGTTTATTTTGGTTCCTAATTTAAATTCATAAGAGTGACAAAATATTATGGGAAGTGATTATATTTCAGAAACGTTTTAGAGCTAAAACGACCCATTAGGGCTTTCGATAAGCTCAAGTTATCTTGATATTGCTTCTCCGAATCTGCATCCACTTTTGGAGTCTCCTTGTATCCCCACCAATGTTGGGTTGCAATATATTTTGAAAGTGAATCAACAACATCTGCCATGGATCAACAACAACATGTGACCTCCTTCTCCACTCCAGGTTGCATTAACAATAACCAAGGTTTTTGGATGACCCCTAATCAGGTTCAACAAACGTGGGTTCCATTTCTTCTGACATGCCATATTTCACATTTCTAAAAAATATGCTAATGGGTATGAAAGCCAAGGGTGAGGCCTACTCTATGGGTATTCAATTGTACAATCTCTCTACCACATTGAATGAGAGATATAGTCAATATGACATTTTTTTGCTTGCTCTGGACCTCAACTATGGAGACTCTTCTCCAATTTTTCTATTTATGAAATCAAATATGAGGAGAAACTTTCTTCCCAAAGTAAAACCATATGGTACATTCCATTCAACCACAAGGAAAATCCATAATTTGATATCTATTATGAATGGTGAAGGTCGAAATCTAAGACTTTCCCAAATAATATCAACAAATTTCTTGTGTTACCTTTCAAAATGACACTTGATCCTATACATCATCATGCATTTGACTTCAAAATTCATATTCAAATTCTGCCAAACAATTCTTGTAAAATTTCAAATATTTATGTTTTTTTAAACCATTATCTTTCAAAAGTTCATGTCTTGGATGCTGAAAATGAGAAAAAGACTTTGGTATGAAACCAACTAATTAATAATTTCCAGCAACTCAACCACTCCCAAGACATGATTTAGAAGTAGAACATATGTACTTATGAAGCATAGAAAGATATCCTTGATGCATTGTAAATGTTCGGCTAGGGTTATTTTTGGAGAAAATGACTCCTTATTCTTAGAATGGTGATCTTCAATACAAGTAAATGCCAAAGAAGAGAGATAATCATGTGACATAACCCTATTAACAAAAGTGAACAAGGAATGATGATTTATAATGGCATACTAAGTTGTCAGTTATTTTGATTATTTGTCTTTAACATTTAAAAATGTTAAATGCCAAACTTACAACATCATGGTTTGGCATCATGAGCTTGACTAATTGTCCACCATGCTCATAATTCCATTGATTTATTCATATATGTAAACAAAGTTTCAAACAAAAAAAAAAAGTTCTATAAGAAAAATCCAAACCTCCAAGCTGTTGCTGCTCCTTGTCAAACAAAGTCAAAATTGCATTACACAATCTGACACATCAGAATCTCCTATATCCGGGTGGTATCCATCCAAATTCTTATAATAGTGTCTTCAAGACTTATGTTGGCATTGCCAATGAGAGATTTAAGCAATGCAATATGGAGCTTCCTTCACCGTTGTATATGTAATGGTCTTTTATTAGCATAAAGATTGATGTTTTTTTCTTTCTGAAAATGAGATGTAAAAATAATATATTGTGGTCAATTGAAATGCTTTTTTTTTAAGTTTTTTATCATGGAAAGGCGACATAAATATATGTCCTTCTAATTGAAATTTAGACATGCCCTTCAAATTTGATCACTACTTGTAACTACACTATAATAAGAGAGAGTTTCAACCCTCCCCCTATGGTTCACTAATTTAACAAATGAAAAAAACTATTTAATAAAAAAACCTATATAGAAGTGATTCAGTTTCTGAAAATCCCTGGTATTCAGAAATTTCTAGAAATCCCTAACCCGTAGCTCAGTTTGCAATCATAAACATGCTAACCAAAATAATCTTAGTTTCTAGCCATAAGCCGTCCAACCAAAATAGTATTGAAACTTTTATACACAAAATAAATTTAATTTTAATAAACAACTTTATAAAATTGTGTTTTCCATGTGAAATTGAATGGAGTTAACATTGGAAAAAGAGGGGAGGGGGGCAGCGGGAGAGGGGGGTTAACGATGTGTTTTACAGCAAAATGAATCAATCATTACTTAGATATGCAATAAGTATAACACAGTAACTATTATGCGTGTAGGAGGTAGGATTATCGAGAATTTCAGCGGAGCAAAAAAAAAAGCCATTTAAAAGGCTTTTTTAGCTATTCTTTTTTATATACATCAATTCCATGTATCACTTACATTTTGCTCTCCTGACAGGAAAGCCTGCTAGATTGACTACAGTTAAGCACTGTTACCAGCTCAAGTTTAATTGAATTCCATTACTTCACCAGAAATCTTCATCTTAATCTCTTAATCTTCATCAGAAATTCCGATCTCTTAATCTTCATGAATCTTTTGCAGCCAATCCTGTTATCATTTTCCTTGATACTCTCAAGCTTCGGTCTCCAACATTTGGCTCTGCACTTGACCAAACGGGCATAGTCTTTCTGCAATTCGGGAGTATTCAAGAGTCTGCACTCATCGTCTGTGGAATCCCCTTCCACATTAAGTCTTACGTCTTCCATAAGCTTTGAAATAAACTCCGGACAGACTCTGATCCGAAGCCCTCCGTCCACATCGCTCTTCTGTATCTCAAACGGCTGGCAGAGAAGGGACGCGCGTTCAATACTGCGAAGTGGGGCTGATAGAGGAGAAGTGGGCGTAGGTGGAACATTCTTCGGCGGCGGCGATATTAAGGATGCCAGCGACACGAGAGTTAAGGGAGAGTGAAAGAAGCGTTGGGGCAGAAGGAAGTAGTTGTTCCCCATCTGCAGTTGCTCGTCTGGAGAAAGGACAGGCGTTTTCCGCCCTATGTAGAGGGAACCGGAATGACAGATTAAATATTCAGGGAATTCCTCAACAATCTGGGCGACCCTGACAGGTTTGTGAAGGATCTGAACCGTACCGTCAGACTGAACCAGCTGGATGATTTCCTTGATATTGCCGACCGTGAGGCAGCAGATATGATTTCCCATATTTAATTTGGTTTGTTATCAGAACGCAGAAGTGGTGTGTTATGGAAACTGTAAAACCAGTAGTTATAGAATGGAATGGAGAAGAGAGACGTGCAGGAGTAGAGCAGATCGAGTCAACGAGCCGATCATTCTTGCCAGTTGGTATTCTTTTAATCATATATATTCATACTTTTACCATTTCGTGACCTCATTTTACCAAAAGCGGATTTCTTTTCTTTCTTAATTCGAAGTCTGACACTACTGCCTTGACCAGAACAACATTGCTGCATTCCTCTCGGTTGAATTTTTGTTAAGCAATGTGAGCGAAGAACGGATTTTTAGTATGGACTTTTCAGTTTGGTTTACTCAGAAAATAAACCTGCCATGAAAGATGTTCTGTGAGTATGTTAAAAGCCAGATGGCAATCCATTGCCCTTTCAAGCTTACGCGGATTGTCATTGTCATCGTTAATGGAGGTTGAGGTTGACACGGCGGGACCAGGGGCGGCAACCCGCTTCTTGAATATATAATCCGGAGCTGTTCGAAGGCTTTTTACCAAGTCTTCTATTGGAATCTTTTGAAACTTATCGATTTACGAGCAAAGCTAAAGAAAGGTCCTTATTATAATACATTTAGTCAAACAGTGAGAAGAGTTGTGGAAGGAAAATGTTTTGTTAAAGACAAATCAATAATTATAAAAGTAAAAAGCCTGTACAACTTTCTCTTCCTGAAATATACGATACGCTTTACCAACAAATGAGTAAACCCTTAAAATATAGGCAATATTTTTGTTTTACGAAATTATACAAAATAATTATAAAAGAGAATATTATAATATTAAAAATAATAATAATAATTATTATAAGTGTAACATAAATTAGTGTAGATTCAATTTAATAGAATGTTAAATCTTAGCATGTCTAATAAAAGTTATATAGTAAAATGTATGATACATCATTATTCAATTGACATTCTAGTAAATTTAATATTTCTAAATAAAAATAAATATAAAAATGTTAATATAAAATTAAAATTATATATATTTAGATTATTAAAATATAAATTATGAAAAAAAAAAATTATTAAATTATTATAAGTTTATTTTAGTTATTATTCTATTTATTTTTTATTTAAGGGAGATTGTATATATATAATTGGAATATTCCAATTACATAATGTTGAGAGTGTTTGGAAGAGTTTAACAAATTTTTGGTTCAAGCCATTGGAGGGAGTAAAGTCCTTTCACATCATGAAATAGTAACATGAGGCTAGAAAATTTCTAAAACCCTAAGGTTTTTATCTAAAACCATAAGGTGGAACATGAAAACAAATTTTCACCCAATTCCTTACCAAGTAAACGAATATCGCACAAATGCCTCTTGAAGGCAACAATAGATCAAAAATTTGAAGTACAAAGTATGAGTATTAGGGACCACATATAATACATGTGAGATCACACCTTTACTGGGAAATGCATTCTTTCATTGGATCCATTCAAAATAGAAACCCAAGTGGAAAATCAAACTAGAAATGAATGCAAAAGGTTTTTCACTATAATATTTGCACATGTTGAAGATAGAACACGGTCTTTGAAAATTTCCCGTACTTATTCAACTTTGTTAAACTATATCTTCACTTATAGACGAAGGGATTTATACCTAATAAACAAGTTATCACCATAGCTCCAATTTGGATCAAAATGTACTCATTTATGTGGGAATTCTAAGATGAGGAAATCCTTAATGGAATCGAAAACTCCCTTGGACATTTTGTAAAAGAGTTAGAGGCATCAAAGAAATCCATGTATATCATGTGTATATACCTATGTTTATATGAATATCTCAGAGTCGCTCGCAGATTCCATTGATATTTATTATGAGGATGAACTCTGAAAACAAACCATGGATTATGAGGACATTCCCTTTCAATGTCATAGATTCCATGAGTATGACCATGTTTATAGCGATTACCCTCTTTTGGTTGAGAATACTAACCTTAATCCTACTACCACCTCAGATAAGCAAAAATTTATGAAGGGGCATGGCAAATAAAATGTCCCAAAAGAGCCTCGCCCTCAACCCCATCACATTGGGAAGTACCTTCCCACCAACAACTGTTTTGAACCCCTCTAGACACTACCAAACTAAGATCCTCTTGTGACCATGTCATCCCCTGAAATTGAAATTCTAGACTCTAATCCTCCTATATTCACCCTCACTAGGCATCCCCTCTCGTCATCATTTCCTCGCCTCACTAGCTCAGCACGTACACATCCTAGATAAAGGCTCAAACCAATCTAAGTATCTCATAAAGGATATGGAGCTTGACATTCAAACTCCCATAACACCATGTTAACATCTTGGGCTAGACATATCTCAAATCTTGCTAGTCTACCTCCAAATGTTCCTCAGGGAAACCCAACAATAGAATGCTAGGATTCCAATACCAGTAAATAAAGGAGAAAACAAATCCCACAGAGTAGAAAGGAAAAAGGGTAGGAAACGTAACCAACACATCTTGGAAGAACTTGGAGACATGTTGGTTAACTCATGGAAAATAAAATCGGTGACAAAGGTTTCTCCCTCTAACAATACAACCATAACGTGAAGATGATCTCTTGGAATAACAAATGCCTCAACTGGAAAGTAAAATAAATGCTTAAAGAAAAATGATTCCCTAAAAATCCCACCTTCATGATTCTTGAAGAAAGAAAATGTATAAGTGATCTAATTAATAATATAACTAGAAAATGGGGTAGAGATTGCAAATAAATAGCTCCTGATATCTAGGGGAAATCATGCAAACTCACAATTATTTAGAATGCATAGGAGTTCTCATTGTCAACATGCTTGCTTCATATCATATCCTTACTCTACAGTTTCAACTTATTGGCTCCATTGAAACCTGTCACCTATCAAATGTTTTACACCCCTTCTCAGCAAAAGGAAAAACCTCTTTTTCTTAGATACATCATCAAAACCTGTAATATTATATTTCCATCCCCTTGGATCTTACGTAATGACTTCAACATCATAAAAACCCTAGCATAAAAAAGAGGGTGTATAATAAAACATGTTGTTGATTACATCCAATTTTATGATACATTGGAAACTTCCCACCTCATTTATTGGGACACTACAAACAACGCCTTTACCTAGAATACTAAGGGAGGAGGTTCCCAACATGTGGCCTTAAAACTAGATAGGTTCCTAGTGTCAAAATATGTAATGAACTGCGAAATTTTTTTGGAGGCATTTATTCTCCTCATCCATGGATATCACCATTTTCCTACATGCTTGAATCCATTGGCCTATATGCTTGAATATTGATATTAAAACTAGTTGTAGGAATACGCCCTTCCATATTGAGAAATTATATTTTCATCATCCCGATTTTGAAGCCAACATAAAAACTTGGTGGAACAAACATATGACCCTAGAAGGTACCATCTACAATAGAATCTTAAATACAAATTGAAGCTCAAACGATGGAAGAAATATAAATTTAGAAATATACTAGAAGAAAAGAAAAAATAGAAAAGAAAATGGAAACAATTTGTTGATGGTGCTGGAAATCTTCCAACAAAGGGGGTTTCCCTAGTATGAAGTCCCAACTAGACCTCAAACCATTTGGACTAGGAGCCCCATCCGGATGGTATCCCAATCATGATTTATCTTAGGGATTTTCCATGCCTACAATTATCAACAAATGATATTATGTAAACAATCTTTGAAACAAG